>JAWPHD010006343.1:0-146353 GCA_037043455.1 Cyrtodaria siliqua
ATTCTTGGACGGCCCCATTTTTAAAATGCAGTGTTGTGGCATCTTACTAATTTTCATATATCTCCGCCTAGCGGAGGACTTTTTAAACAAGATTTCGGATTCATAAACAGCAGGCCCTGGAAAAAACAATGAAATAAAAATTGCGGGAAAAAAACAACAAATTCATTGGTTGATTGACCGCTGATTATAGGTGAACTTTGAACTTAAATATCTCAGCAACCAATGGAAAGGAATGTTTAGGGAATTTTTCATTGAATAGAAAAATCATTTCTCTGCAGGGCTGTACAAATCATATAGCCCGACGCCCGGGACTAGTCCAAAAACCAAAGTCGGGCGTGTCACTTTTTCAAAGATTTCAGTCCCGGACTAGTCCAATTTTAAAAAAAGAGAAAGTCGGGCGTGTCACTGTTTGAAAGATTTCAGTCCCAGATTTGTCAAATTTACAATGTCAGCCACCTGTCATAAAACAACCCCAGCACACTTCTCAACGCAATCCTTTAATTGCACTCGCTTATGTAATGCAATTAGCATCCACAGCGGCGATCATCCAATACCCCGGGCAATTTTATCAACAATCAACCATGCCGGAAGTCCCGCCTCCAAATTACTTAAATTGACAGTGGGCATTGTCGACATTATCCAATCAATTGACCCGATCTATTTTAATCCAGACCCGCTAGCCAATGAAACGACTACCACATGTAAATCATATGTTCGTCACGTGGTGAGCTGAAAATGCCGATACACTGAAACAATAACACTAACACGTTGATTAATTCGCAATCAGGCCGATTTGTCGGTAATCTTTCGATGAGTAAAGAAACTCAGGACGTTTGATAATGGAAGCATGTTTGATATGAAACGGTAGGTGTGATTTTTTATTGTTTCTCAGTGTATTGTAAAGTAATTGTAACAGACTTGAAAGGCGGGTGGGGTAACGGTTTGTGCATAGTTAGTGTACTAATTACGTTCGAAGAATTGAGCTGTCAAACAAATAAAATAAAAACAAAACCAACTGATACACATAATCAGTTTGATTTCGTATTCGGCAGTGCTAACGTTTACATTTCAAAAATGAGTTTGTTGAACTTTTTCAGTGTTAAAAATAAGGAAAATGTTCAGAGTGAAAGTGAAAGTAAAAATAAAAAGAGGAAAAATGTAGAATGTGATACACAGCCAATCAAAAAGTCAAAATCATCTGGTGTAGTGGACAAAAACATAAAAATAAAATGTTTATGTTGATTCACGTTATTTATTTTTTGCATTAGGTAAAATGGTAATAAAGTTAAGAATCTCATCTGTAGCCCCTTACCTATATAAAGTTATGACTTTTTTCTTTCCATTAAATGATTATCTGAACTGTAATATGAAACTCAATATCTATATTGAAATTTAAAAATGCACATGTGATTCTTACTATTGCCACTGTTTCACCCAATGGCAGTCTACAATCTATACCACTGAAACATACATTAATTGTCTGAAGAGTAAATAAGGATTGTTTCCTTTACTGTGTGTAATGAATTGTAATGAGTATGCAAGACGCAGTTTTAACATATTGAGAAATCGAAAAAATTGAGGACTTGACGTGTCCATTTTTTGGGACTATTCACAATTTTTTTGGGACTAGTCACTTTTGACAGGGTGACTAGTCCCGGACTAGTGGCTAAAAAAAATATTTGTACAGCCCTGCTCTGTTTGAATAAATTAACATCATTTCTATAAATAGATGCACATTTGTGCGCATTTGTATAAACACATGTTTGCATACACATTATGTAGAGCGTCGTACATGTATGTAGCGTCTCGATACACTTTTATTGACGGCAATTCGACAGATAACATTTATTGATAGCTGGGTTTTAAATTGTGATAACTTTCTTATTTATTGTTCGATTTTGATGATTTAAACAGCAAATTTTAACGGGAGAGAATATATCTTTGAGAAAAATCAATTTTTTTGTAAAAAGTGTTCGTCTTGGCTACCTAAACACAGTCACTCTGTAAACAACAACTCTCACGGCAGTTGCGTACGAAACTAGACCATGGATCATTAAATCGTCACCGCAGATAATGAATGCTAATTGTTTTCCTTACCAGTTAATACAATGGAAGCTCCATTTTCTCTTGTTTACAACCGTCAAATTTTGTTTCAATCAGCAGCCATATTGGTCTGGTACCCGTTCCCTACCGCGGTATAATGTTCTATTCTATGATATGGCTGCTGGACTCAGATGTCTTCCCAACTCATGTAGGACACTTTTGTTCGATTTCAACTGGTATTTGGCGACAAAGCACATGAGCCGGACCCCTATGGGTGGTTGGTTAAGTTGTCAGAAATCTTGCCGAAAGTGTGAAATGGAGTCATTCAGCATTATGCATTTACTCCAAGTGTATTTTTGAAAAAGAGGATTTACATCCCTATGGTCAACACAGAATATAATAGCTAACACTATTAAATATAATACTCATCCACTGTCGTGATCGTAAAAAATACCCCACCCACTTTCTAATTTATTGCTTCTCATCTTTATTAGCCAACAACTTCGAAGTAAAAATATTTAATAGTAGTTAACACTTAAGATGAATACCTTAGGGTTAACTCCATCTTTCGTGGTTCCTTTCTTTGAATCCTTTGTCATTATTTTGGCTAAATCTGGTGAGCTGACAAAATTGCATGCGCCGAAATTTTCCGTCTGTTGGAAGTTTGGCTCCCGATATTGCATCCGATTTAGTAAAAATTAAAGCGCAACAAGAGAACAAAGCAGACAACCAGTGAAAGCAATGTGCGCGCGCTAAAGATCCATAACGGGAGACAACTGCTTGGAGGCTCGGTATTTACATTCAGATGCACGATCATTGAATTATGTGAATTATATGGTTAAATATTGACAATTATTATCTGTTGATCTTACTGTAAATACCATTGTTTCTTTATATTGTTTTCAAAATATGTGATACTTATTTAAATTTAATCTTCATAGTGTATGCAAAATGGAAGCTATAATGACTACTACGTGTCTTGTGATTTGAAATGTATTTTCTTCTTCTTTTGATCAGGAAGGATCCTGTTTCAATACTGTAGAGGATTCCTCTGAAACATACTTGCACAGTAAAAGTGTATAAATGAAGGAGGAAGGAGGGTCAAAGTGTGTATGTACAATTAAAAGCATGATAAAAACAAGTCGTTAGTATATTCGATGACTACCACAATCATTCACAGGAACTGGTGGTCACTTTTAATTTTTGCCCTCTATTATTATAATTATCTATAAAGGAGATGATCGGGAAATTTTGGAAAATGCTGGTGTTCTTGTTCAGAGGTCAAGCAGACGTTCGAAACAATCTCAATTACACGCATACTTATATTAACATGTGCAGAAATGAATTTCCTATCCAACACTACCTTTCTTCCTACAATCCCTTGTAAATTCGCTGAGATATCCGAGTTCAAA
The DNA here is from genome assembly GCA_037043455.1 of Cyrtodaria siliqua. Lineage (NCBI taxonomy): Eukaryota > Metazoa > Mollusca > Bivalvia > Adapedonta > Hiatellidae > Cyrtodaria > Cyrtodaria siliqua. The sequence goes on from JAWPHD010006343.1 coordinate 3,456, forward strand.
GTCACCAAAGTGCAATTTGATACTGCTCGTCGTTTGTCTATGTCCCCTATGTAAACAAATAAATTTAAATGAATTTTACCGAAAATCAGGTGTAAGTTAATTTCGGCGCAGTATTCTAGCTTCAAATCACAATCAATTCACTAACGTAAAGCACCGATACGTAAATAAATCCATATTTTATCAGTTTGCATAGTCCGTATCACGAGAAAGTCACATAACAACGAGTATTTCGCCACTTGTTATCGGCACTAGGAGACTTTACAAATGAAACCGCCATTTTTAAATGATTTACGGGCCGAATGACGTCATAACAGCTATGGTAAAAACAAATACTTTTTAAAATTATTCTTGAATATATTATTAAATACGTTTGTGCTTATCCATAACACTATTATTGATTATAATAGTGTTATGTATAAGCACAAACGTATTTTCTAATATATTCAAGAATAATATTAAAAAGTAAACATACTTACCATAGCTGTTAGATTCGCATTATGACGTCATTCGGCTTTCCATTATCTGGCAGTAGTTGTGCAGCTATACAATTCAGATTTGCTTCGATTCCCCGTGTAGTCACCCCTTTTGTGATGTCTGATTTTGGCCTTTTATTCATCTTTAAAGTAGTTCTTTGTTTCTGCGTGTATTTGTGGTTGACTGTCGTCCTTGAATGCTACTTTTCCTGTTCGATTTTTATATATATATATTTTCTATTAGATAATATTTTCGTCAGATATGGAGACAAATTGTTGGTGTCACTATTTATACGAACTGTGCAACCCTTGTTGCAGGTTTGTTTTTATATTGCTATGAAAGAGATTTCATGTTGAATCCTTCACCAGATACCCAGGCAGATGTTATTGAAGCCTTTAATGACACCTCTCGATATGTGGATGACATATTGATCATTGACAACTCTTTCCTTTCTAAAATGGTTAATAATATATACTCTAAAGAACTTCAACTTAACAAAGCTAATATTTCTGATACTAATGCTTCTTTTCTCGATTTACATCTCTCCATTGAAAATGGTGAAATAATTATCAAAATATATGACAAGAGAGATGATTTTAATTTTGATATTGTTAATTATCCCCATTTAGATGTGGATGTTCCCCGAACAACTTCTTATGGGGTGTATGTGTCTCAACTTATTCGTTTTCCTAGAACGTGTACTCGAGTTGAGGACTTTAATATTCGTCATCTTTGTATAACTACTCCATCAGGGCTACCGTTACCATAAACTTCGTAAAACCTTTGCAAAATGTTATTAGCGTAACCCTGATCTTCTTTCCAAATAAGAAAGTAATTTAAGAACTCTTCTTGTGACTTCTATGGTGACGTGGTTTACAAACTACGTAAGATCCTTGGTCATGATCACGTTCATACTATTGTTGTTAAACTTGTTAAAAGTTTTATCCGAAGAGGTTATGACCCTATCATCTTGCAACGCACTGCATGCTTGGTGGTGGATCCATTTACAGTTTTCAACTATGCTTTCCTCTTTAAATGTCCGATGACCGGACAGGCTGTGGACCCTATGGTGACGCCTACCTAAAGCCCAAAAGGGCGGTAACGTTTGATGTTTGTCTGCATTCATATCTAATCGTGCCCTAATTGGTTTGTTCTCTTGTTGCTCTGGCTTCCGTCAAGTCATTGAGTACCTTCTTTGTGGCTTTCTAGGCCATGTTTTTTTGTATTTATATAATTATACACGATCATCTTTGTGTTTTACTTATATTGCCTATTAATGCTGCCTTGTTGGTTAGAGAATAGTTCATGACAGGTATTTCTTTATTTACACTGTCCCGTTTTATTGGGTGAGGTTTGGTGCACCCTAGAACCTGGTTTAGACCTCCAGCGGCCTATTTTGCCACTGACCGTTGCAAGGCGGTAGACTTATTGTCAACCTTTTTGTGTTTGTGATGTCTTTTTAGACCTTTTATTCATTTTTACAGTTGTTCTTTGTTTCTGTGTGTGTTTGTGGTTGACTGTCGTCTTTAAATGCTACTTTTCCTGTTCGATTTTTATATCTAAATTCTTTGTAAAACTGTGACCCCGGGTGAGGACAGATATAACCCAGGGTCACCATTTGAACAAACTTTGTAGAGGACCATCAGCTAATAATAAATGCAAAATATTAAACCTTTAATAGGCTCTTGTAGTTTCAGAGGAGATTTTTTTAACTTTTTCCCTTTGTAAGTTTATGTAAAACATGTGACTCTGATGCAGGCAATATGTAACCCCAAGGTCACCATTTGAACAAGCTTGGTAGAACACACCATAAGCTTATAGTAAATACAACATATTAAACCCCTGGCTCTTGTAGTTTCAGAGCACAAGATTTGTTTAAGTTTTTCCCTAAATAAGTCTATGTAAAACATGTGATTCCTGGGGCAGGACCAAATGTGACCCCAGGGTCACCAACTGAACACGCTTGGTATAGGACCATAAGTTTATAGTAAATGCAACATATTAAACATTTCGCTCTTGTAGTTTCAGAGCAGAATATTTTTTTTCAAGTTTTTCTCTATATAAGTCTTTCCCTATGTACATCTATGTAAAACAAATGTGGGGCATGGCCAAATGTGACCCTCGGGTCACCATTTGAACAAACTTGGTAAAGGACCATAAGCTTATAGTAAATGCAAAACATTAAACCTCTGGCTCTTGTAGTTTCAGAGAAGAAGATTTTTTTCCCAGTTTTTCTCTATATAAGTCTTTGTAAAACATGTGACACCTGGGGCAGAGCCAAATGTGACCCCAAGGTCACCATTTGAACACACTTGGTAGAGGACCATAAGCTTATAGTAAATGCAAAATAGTAAACCTCTGGCTCTTGTAGTTTCAGAGAGATGCTTTTTTAAGTGTTTCCCTATATAAGTAGATGTCACAGAGACAAAATATCCAATTTGGCATGTTGTCCAAATCCTATATTTTCCCTACATGTTCAACGCTCCTGTTTAATCCAATATACTAAGTGTCCGGTATGTGGCCATTGTTTGTATATCTAAGTCAGGTTAGTCCATGTTTTGTTATATCATGTGCATGTATACGCCAGTGTGGTCGAGTGATCTGATTGGGTATGAATGAACCACAAACACACAAAGAAACAAAGAACAACTTTAAAGATGACTAAAAAGAGCGAGACAAGACATCACAAGCACAAAAGAGTTGACAATAGAGCTACCGCCTTGGAACGATCAGTGGCAAAAATGGCCTCTGGGGGTTTAAACCAGGTTCTAGGGTGCACCAAACTTCACTCTTACCCTATGTAAAATGTGACCCACGAGGCGGGACCAAATTAGATCCCAGGGTTACCATTTGAACAAACTTGGTAGAGGATCATAAGCCGGTGCTACATATGTAATATACGAGAGCTCTGTGCCTAGTGGTTTCAAAGAAGAAGATTAAAAAAACAAACATGCAAAATCTTGTTCATATACGACTTTTCGAGATCCGGAGCACGGTCAATTCTAATCCCGGGGACTTCGTTTGAAAACAATTGATAGTCTAGGCCTTGGTGATTATTTTAAAAGAAAAACTGTCGAAATCTGTCCAGCGTTTCTTGAGAAATAGACTTTTTAAGGTTTCAACCTTTCACGAAAACGGTGTTCAATCATTCATGGTAACAGTGGACATCTTGGTTATCGCGCAGCCCTATTTTAACAAATTTGAATAACATTTATCTAAGGATCATCCATGTGTAGTTTTAGTCAACACTGGCCAAGCGGTTTCTGAGGAAAAGTCGTTTGAAGCAAAAGTGAACGACGGACGACAGACAGACGGACGGACGAGACGAAGAGTGATCCGTATTATTCGCCTTGAGACTTCGGCTCAGGTGATCTATAAAAATACATGTCTGTCACCAAAGTCTGGCCTGCCAAAACTTGTTAACACAATATCCTGAGATTTTTTTAATTTAAGATTTAAAACGTACGAAGAACATTTTTAAATGAAAATTTGGAGCGCGAGCCTTGAATTTCGCACTACTTTTTTTAAAGGGCAAATTTAAATTATTTATGCAATTAATACAAATGTATGCATTGTTGATAGTTATAGAAAATAATAAATTAGCATAGTAATTCGATTATAAAGACTTTAATTTCTACCACTTTTTTTTTATAAAAGTGCACGTACTTTCCTAAACAGATGCGGCCTTAATACAAATACACAAAATCTTCATAGCTCTTATATAAATTACAATCATCATACACATTATACACACACAGCAGCTGTTATAGAGTTACCACACACAAGGAGTTGCTAGTTCCTCACACTTGCGATTTCAGTTAGCTTGACCAATTAAAGAAGTCACAGACATATTGCTGTTATTGCACATGTCGTTATGTCACTGAAGGAACTAATTATGCCCTTAGGTGTTAATTGTATATTCAGTCAGTGCATTACACGGATGACCCCCGTTGATTTGGCACCTATAAATATTCCTCTGACTAGGGAGCGTAACAGGACCAATTCGGGAAATAGCTGATAAACTGTGAAAATATAGCTGGTAAATCATGAATCCGGAGATTTTTCATTTAAATCCGAAGATCCGGAGAGCGAATGAATAAATCCGGATTTTATCCGGAGATTTGGCAGGCCTGCTTGAAAGTGCGTTTATGGTGCCATGTGTGTTAGAGGACATAGCCTGACGCGGGGATTTCTTTATGTACACTGTCCAATTTTATCGGTGTGACAAAAGGGTTAGAGTGAGGTTTGGTGTACCTTCGAACCTGGTTAAGACCCCAACGGCCTTTTTGCCCCGACCGTTCCAATGTGGTTCCCCTATTTTCAACTATTTTATGTTTGTTCGGATTGCGTGTTTGGTTGACTGTTTTGTGAATGCTACATATATGATATTGTGAGAATATATCTTATGAATAAAACTGGGAAAAAAAATGTAGTGGATTTTTTTAGTAATACTCACATCTCACGATGCCTTCATTCGGTCAAACCCCCATTTGTTTTCCGCTATGAAAACAACATCGGAAAAAGGATGAGGCAAGGCAATGTAATTTGTGATTTAAATTTGTAAAGCGCTAAGTGATTTGGTGAAGATTTACAGCGCACATACACAAACTTTCCACTGAATAAATTTGCCCACGAAATTAAATAAACACCTTTTTTTCGTGCTGATTTTCATCCACTTTTATGTACGAGCCTCTGCCATTTAAAAGGTACTAAATCAAAAGCGCCGCCCTACCGGGATTTCCGGCTGATTAGCGAAATGATCAATTTGTAATGGCGGGTAGTGTTCATGAGGGCCCCGAATTCGGGGTGGGGGACTTTGTCCTCCTCCGGGATGTTAATTTACCTGCTTTTATGGAAAATTTAAAGCTCAGGTAATTATTTTATTTCAGTTCGATTAGTTTCGGTAGTTTGACTACTTCCTGTAATGACCGGTTTGTTGACGAGGGGGCATCTCAAAATCTCCGGTTATCTGTCAACAGGTGTGACATAATTTGTCAGTATTTATATTTAAGTATTTTTTATACAAAAACGTGCACATGCCGTGTATTTTCAATTATTTTAACTATCTGGCTTAGAAAATCTGAACGTCAAGTCTTTAGTCTAAGATAGCGGGATGTGTACAGTACTGGTTCTAATCTAGCTCTACCCAGGAAAAAAGTCTGCCTCCAACAAAAATATATAGCCTAACATGTGCTGAAAATGATGTAAGACACCGTTAAAACAACTAACTTATATAACACTTAAACATAAATGACATTGTTTTTTCAGTAATGTATTTAAAAAAACACGCCCACATTTTACAAATGTCAATACAGCAAAGTTACCAGTGTCCAGGGGTGTCATTAACTTTATAAGTAAGCGGTACACAGAGCAGAATAGCCGGGTATTTTTATTGATACTTGTATAAAATACTAGTAAAAGTATTCATAGTAGCTGGGTTGACCAGTCAAAGTAGCAATGGGAAATCCCCGCCTAAGTAGCAATGGGAAATCCCCGCCTCTTAATGACACCCCTGAGTGTCCATCTATATAAATATACCGGACCATATGTTTCATTTAATTTAAAAAAGAAATGTACTTTTCTCAATACAGGATTTTTTTTTGTTTCATTTGAAAAAAAATTGTTTACTTTAGGATTGACATAGCATAATGTCGACCTGTTAGTAAGATAAATAATTCCTCCCGATTATTATTATATGGTTCACTGTCGATACAGGTCACGGGTAATAGCAGTAATTTGACAGGTATCTATCACAAATCTTCTATGTTACGATATATATAACTGACTGGTCAGTCATTAAAACCTGCATAAATATAGACCTGTAACTAATCATGTCAGATTTATGTCCAATACAAGATGATTTGCAAACATTAGCAATTGATCTGTACTTGTAGATCAGTATGACTAAGATGACTAAGATAAACCACTTGTATTTGGTCCTAGTCTTTGTACATGTACCATATTTACCCTAATAGGAGCGCCTCCCCAGAAAGAAGCCCCACCCCACTCCTTCCACAACCCCACCTTTCAAAAAAAAAAAAAAAAAAATTATTTCAAAATTCAATACATTTTTGATCTTTTATATCAAAAACTAAAAAAAAAAACCCAGTACATTTTCGTTCTTTTGTATAGCCCTAATAATATAACCTTTATTTTATTTTATAAGAGCGACACTGTGGCATATTGAATCGCACCCAGGCGTTACCATTGGTGGAAATATGATATGTGTGTTATTCTAAGGCTTATAGTCCTTTTACTACATTACCAAGTAGGTATCCACAAGGTGGGCACATAATAAACCATTATTTTCTTTGCATTTGGTTTGCATCTAAGCAAAATATTTCCCAATTGTAGAGCCGCAGAAACCCATTCCCAAAACACTAAAAAAATATATTAGGATACATCAGCACCAACTGGCACCAAAAAAACAATAAACTCTGCCTTTTAAGGAAATTGATGAGGATTGTTATACACAATAATACAAATCAACATTTTTACGCAGCATGCGCTCTTAAAACCGACCTGTGGGTGAGACACTAAATTTTATTAATTTATCAGAAATGGATAGTAGGTAGGTTTTATGAACCTTGCAATATAATTTATGTGAGTTTTATTGGTTCATGAGACCTACACTTTTATAATATGTACATGAGTATGTTACATTAATAGTGCCAATCAGAAATGAATAGTACTAGGTTTTATGTACCTTTCAATATAATATATAATTTATGAGTGTTTTATTGGTTCAAGCGTCTACAATCTATTTAATTACACACTGTATGTAAGAAGTTCATCAGTATGGCCAGAAAGTTATAAACCTATCTACATGTATAACCATGATAACTAAGGCCAGAGTTTTTTGATTTATAGATTTATGGACCCGCCGACTGCAAGTTTTGCCGTAACCAAAAAAAATAAATATTTTTTTCAACTCTTTTTAGAAAAAAAAAATAAATAAATAATTAAATAAAAAAAAAAAATGAAGTCAGGCAACTGAGAGAAACTTTCAGTATTGTGAGACCTATCTGCCTCTCCTGCTTCAACAGAGCCTTAAAATCATCCACTGACACGGAATGCTAAAAAACAAAGAAGCAAAAACAATGATTTTTGGATGTATGAAAGTGTTAATTCAAACTGTGAAATAACGTTGGTTAAAAATTTAAGAATTGAATGTTATTTTTATGTGTTTCTTCGAGGTATGAAATACTACAGTAACATATTAAAATGGCATTTTTTGGTCACCATCTTAATTTTATTTTTATTTTTTTCCCTCCTCCTACCCTCAACTTTTTAGAAAAAAAATCCGTAAATCAATTAATAAAAACAAAACTGGCCTAACAAGAAGGAAAAGAAATCTGAAACTTGAAATGTAACATAGTATGTTCTTGTATTAAAAGATGTTAGTTACATTGAAAACAAATCAAATTGCATGGCCGTAATAAATCTATATTATAAATATGCTTGACATGCTTAATAAAGCTAAGTGAGAATAATCCCATTCTTGAATTATAACACAATCATCTAGGCAGCTTTAATTCTGTCTGTTGATTATAACACAATCATCTAGGCATCTCTAATTCTGTCTGTTGATTATAACACAATCATCTCGGCATCTTTAATTCTCTCTGTTGATTATAACACAATCATCTAGGCATCTTTAATTCTGTCTGTTGATTATAACACAATCATCTAGGCATCTTTAATTCTGTCTGTCGATTATAACACAATCATCTAGGCATCTTTAATTCTGTCTGTTGATTATAACACAATCATCTAGGCAGCTTTAATTCTCTCTGTTGATTATAACACAATCATCTAGGCAGCATTAATTCTCTCTGTTGATTATAACACAATCATCTAGGCATCTTTAATTCTGTCTGTTGATTATAACACAATCATCTAGGCATCTTTAATTCTGTCTGTTGATTATAACACAATCATCTAGGCAGTTTTAATTATCTCTGTTGATTATAACACAATCATCTAGGCAGCTTTAATTATCTCTGTTGATTATAACACAATCATCTAGGCATCTTTAATTCTGTCTGTTGATTATAACACAATCATCTAGGCATCTTTAATTCTGTCTGTTGATTATAACACAATCATCTAGGCAGCTTTAATTCTGTCTGTTGATTATAACACAATCATCTAGGCAGCTTTAATTCTCTCTGTTGATTATAACACAATCATCTAGGCAGCTTTAATTCTCTCTGTTGATTATAACACAATCATCTAGGCATCTTTAATTCTGTCTGTTGATTATAACACAATCATCTAGGCATCTTTAATTCTGTCTGTTGATTATATCAATAAATCACAGGCACCTTAAATCAAGTCTACATAACATAAAATAGTCTCCAACTTTAATTTGGTCTATATAACATAAATCACAGGAACCTTTATTTCTATCTATATAACATAAACCACAGGCACGTTTAATTAAGTCTATAATAACAAAAATCACAGACACCTTTATCTATATAACATAAATCATAGGCACCTTTAATTAAGTCTATAATAACAAAATTCACATGCACCTTTAATTCTATCTATATAACATAAATCAGGGGCACCTTTAATTCAGTCAATATAACTTAAATCATAAGCACCTTTAATAAGTCTGTATAACATAAATCACAGGCAGCTTTAATTTAGTCTAGGTACCTTTAATTTGGTCCATAACAAATCACAGGCACCTTTGATTTAGTATATATGACAAATCACACGCTCCTTTAATTTGGTCGGCACGTTAAAGAACCATAGGAATCTATTCGATAATAAGAGTATGGCAGGTTCCCGGATTCCTATGTATCCTTCCCCTCTCTCTGGGGCTGCTCTAAATAACCTATACTGTGTTGATGAGCCGTTAAACAACATTCAATTCAATTTAATTTGGTCTATATAAGGCAAAAAAAAGTTTGTTTCTGGACATCCGACCGACCCTATTTTTAAGGCCTCGACCCTAAACATTTTAGAGCATTTTTTTTAGGTTTTTAAGGCATGTTGTGGAACACTCATATTATGTAATACATGTATGTCCAAGAAAACATGCTTTGATGTTCTTGATTTGAATTTAGTATAGTAAGGATTAATTCTAAAAAAAATTAAAAAAAAAAGAAAAGATTTTTCTACCTAGCTACCCTATTTTTTTGGGGGAAAGGACCAGAAATAGACGTGTTTTTTTTGGCCTATTATTTGCCCTAACATAAATCACAGGCATCTTTAAATATGTCTATGTTACAAATTACAGGCACCTTTAACTGTCATTTTTTTACAATTTGGTGATTATGAGTCCTGGGACTCGCTGCCTTCAGAATTTTTGAGTCCTTTGGAAAAACTATGAGTCCTCACCTGAAATGTACCTGTATGGTAAAACATATAACGTTTTGTTAATGGTACCTACTCTATATGTATTTTTCGTAAAATATACCTACCTAGACTATATCTCTATAAAAAAAATAGTGTATAGTGAATTCATTTTTATTATCAAATAAACAAACACAAACTCAGTGTGACAGAAAACAAGCGGTAGGTGTACTTTGGTCTGGATCGCTGTTTTTCGCTTGAAATCCAGCCAGAGAATGCTGTTTGGGGACTGGTTTAGGCTTTTTCTTCAGTGACATTTTAGCAGACAACTAGAAAACACCTGGCTTGTTGATTGAAAACGAAAGAAAGAATCAAATTAGCAAGAGTGTGCAAGGCCATCTTCGACGCTTGATTTGAAATACAAACTTTTGTTTTAAAAAAGCCGAAGTTTTAAAAAAAGAAAGCATCACAGACAATCGAGACTACTGCAAGGTCGATGATTATGATTGGTCAGGTAAAAATACAAACCTGGTTTTACGATCCTGAGAGATATACCGCCCGAGATAAAGCCCACAATTTACCGGTGCGAGTCATAATCACAAAGCTGTGGGATTTACTATGCATACTACGAACGCACATTTGTTTCAGTTGTGAGTCCCCAGCAAATATTATGCATCCTAGACGCAGGACGTGCAAGTAACAAAATCACTGCTTTAATTGGGTCTATGATAGGCACCTGGATAAATGATAGGCACCTGGATAATGATAGACACCTTTAATTTAGTCTTTATGTAACAAATCACAGAAACCTTTAATTTGGTGTATATAACATAAACCACAGGCACCTTATTCATTGAATCAGAACCAGACCTGATCAAGTATAATTTTACAAAATGTAAAATGATTGTATCATAGATATTGTTTATTGTATAAAGCCGGGCATCCATTTGTACGTGGTCCGTGTCCGTATCCGTGTCAGTGAAAAATCGGTTATATAGAGAAAATGTTGGGAAGCATCCTTTTCCGTGTCTGCGACAAATCGCACAATGTGCGATTTTTGACACAATGAAAGTACAGACCACGGATCATGTACAAATGGATGCCCGGCTTAAATGTAAACGTGTAGATATATGAGTCTCTGTATGAAAATGTCAATATGTTTGTTGTTACTTATTGACAGAAACAACCATTCAATTTTGATGTTGCTGTTGCTAAGTAACTAATGTATGTATATATGGGTGTTGCGTATTACAAAAATAGGGCGTTTATATGAGGCCATATATAAAGACATATTAAATATACCTCTAAAAGCTTGGGTTGACATATTTTCCTAACTAACTAGACCTCAAGACAGGCTACTGGCAAGTGTAGGCCTATCTTTTTCTAAACTAAACCTCAAGTTGGGATACAAGCAAATGTCAGAGAGGTCAAGATCGCTGTTACTATAAATAGAAAAATCATAGGTTTGAGGGGCAGTGCAATAGGTTTACTTGTTTTGAAGGTAGTTATATGAAAAGGAAGGTTAGTAATAGTGCGGTCAGGGTCTTTTTTACTGAAAATAGAAAAGTTTTTTTGGGCAATAACTTGAGTATTAAAGGAATGAGATTTTAAAGCAAAACTTGGTATGTGGGTAGCTTGTATGGAACAGAAGCTTTGGGTTGCCTTTGATGTCACTGGGTCAAAGTCACTGTTACTAAAGTTAGAACAATGTTTCAGGTGATAATTTAGATATTGGAACAAAAGTTGGTATATGTTACTTATGTGGAGAGAATCTTGAGGTTGCCTTTGTCAGGTCTCTGAGATGGGTCAAGTTCACTGTTACTTATGGAACACTTATACGCAGCTACATACATTGTCAGCAAAAACAAAACAAAACAAAAAACGAATGGGGAGTGGGTATATAAAGGTCATTCAGTTTTTCTGAAAATTCGAAAAATTCAGGGTAAATCACAACATTTCAGTGTCAAAATAGGTATTTAAAAATAAAAGTGGAAATACTCCAAAAATGCATCAAAGAGTGGGGGTGTTGGCGGGTATGCACCCCTTCCCCCATCCCCCACCCCTACTCCCTGGAGCATTGTGTCTCTCGTGTATACTTTAAAAAGCTCTAGATCTGCGAAGATATGAAAGGTAAACATCGCCTTTGGCAGATCTACAAGCAAGATTGAGGTAATGTTCGAGATTAGCCTAATTATTATGTTGGGTACAGAAAATATTTTCAGGGGATTTTTATTTATTTTTACAGATTCTATGACATACATATCAGTGAAACCGTGGTCCCCATCTGGAATGACCAGATTCCGGTAGTGGGGAACAACACTATCAGCAATGTCCAGTCACACATCACTCACTTGTATCAATGTTTTCTTTTGATAACATAGTTTACCTTTGTTGTGGCAGGTATGAAAAAAACAGATTTTACTCATTTATCGGAGAGGTGATCGTTTCCGTCAACCCTTACAAGACCATCGACATCTACAACCAGAGTTACGTGGATGAATACAAAGGTCGTGAGATCTACGAACGACCTCCACATATATTCGCTCTTGCTGACAGTGCTTACAAAACGATGAAGAGGAAGAGTAGAGACACTTGTATAGTCATCTCAGGTAAAACAAATCCCTGACCTTTCTGACCTGACCTTTCAAACTTTGGTCAAGCATGTACCTTTTGTGTATATATTTAAATGTTGGTCAAGTGTGCATCTTTTGTGTACATATACACACTTTGGTCATGCGTGCACCTTTTGTGTACATATACAAACTTTTATCAAGTGTGCACCTTTTGTGTACATGTAGAAACTTTGGTCAAGTGTGCACCTTTTGTGAAGGTACATATATACAACTTAGTTCAAGTGTGCATCTTTTGTGTATATATGCAAACTTTGGTCAAGCGTGCACCTTTTGTGTACATATACAAACTTTGGTCAAACTTGCACCTTTTGTGTACATATACAAACTTTGGTCAAACGTGCACTTTTTGTGTACATATACACATTTTGGACAAATGTGCACCTTTTGTGTACATATACAAACTTTGGTCAAGGGTGCACCTTTTGTGTACATGTACAAACTTTGGTCAAGCGTACACCTTTTGTGTACATATACAAAGTTTGGTCAAACGTGCACTTTTTGTGTACATATACAAAGTTTGGTCAAACGTGCACCTTTTGTGTACATATACAAAGTTTGGTCAAGTGTGCACTTTTGTGTACATGTAGAAACTTCGGTCAAGTGTGCACCTTTTGTGAATTCTCCATTGTGTTAAAAAATGCAACCGAAGCCAGTTGTACAAAACTGTTGGTTTTCTGTTACCGTACATACCCATGGGGTCACTGGGGTCAAAGTCACTGTTACTAAAAATAGAAAAATGGTTTCCGTTCAATAACTTCAGTTAAGAATGGGAAATTGGCATGAAACTTTATGGATAGGTAGATTATATGAAAAACAAACTTGAGATTGCATTTGTGGTCACTTGGGTTAAGGTCACTATTACTAAAAATATAAAAATGGTTTCTGCTCAATAACTTCAGTTTGGAATGAGATATTGGCATGAAACTTTATGGTCAGGTAGCTTATATGAAAAGGAAGCTTGGGGTTGCATTTGGGGTCACTGGGGTCAAGGTGACTGTTACTACAAATAGATAAAAGTTTTAGAATATTTTCAGAATTAGCCCACTTGAATATTTTCCTAATTAGTCATATTTTTATGCTCCCCGAAATTTTCGGGGGATCATATAGTCGCCACTTTGTCCATCCGTCCATCCATCCATCTGTCACACTTCGTCCGGAGCATATCTTGAAAACTACAATGAAATTTCACACAATGATAGAGGGCAATGAGAGGAAGACCCGTAACTCTGTCTTCATTCAAATTAGAGTTATGAATTTTTGTCCTGAACATGTCTTTAAAACTGCTGACTACAATGAAACTTCATACAATGATATAGGTCAATGAGAGGAAGTGCAGAGTGCAAGAACCATAACTCGATCTTCATTCACATTAGAGTTATAGCTCTTTGTAATTTTATGCTTAGAATTTTTGTTCAGAGCATATCTTCAAAATTACTGATGGGACTGCAATGAAACTTCATACAATGATAGAGAGCAATGAGAGGAAGTGCAGAGTGCAAAAACCATGAATGTCATCAGGCAAATTAGAGTTATTGTCCTATGTATGTTGAAAAGCAAAAATGTGCACATCTTGCATACACTATTCAAATGACTGATCTTTCACATTGTGGAAAACCCAGCTTTAATGCCAACAGGCATTTCTCTTGTTTTGTGTATGTTTGTGTGTGGGGTTGGAGTGGGGGCGGGGATTCTTTCAAATATTTTCCTTTACTTTCATAAGGTTTTAACTGTCTTAAGAAGTAAACATATTGCACCTACCTACCTTACCTATCCTGGATCAGAAAACAGATTTTATTTTTTTTAAGGGTGACCTTCATGAACATCTTTATGTGATTAATAACAGCTAAATAATGTATTCTTACTGTGATTGGACTTGGGTTAGGCTTTGTATAAAACACAAAGCAGTCATGCAGCTTAGTCTGCTTGCTGACAGATGGTTATGCACATGAGTTATAATGTTCTACATTGATTCACATTGTGTTCAGCATTTATGTGGATTTAAACACTGTTACGTAAATGGCACACTTCATTGCTACTATGTATAAAGCCCAATCTGACTTGCAGCAATAAAAAAATGCATAAACTCCGAAAACAATCATTTCATTCATTAATCATTGCTATAGTAACAACAATAACGTGCCGAGGGAGAAAATGGTGCAAGAGAGGTTGTCCATCAAGTGTACATTTAGACAGTGCAACAGCCATCAAGTGTACATTTAGACAGTGCAACAGCCATCAAGTGTACATTTAGACAGTGCAACAGCCATCAAGTGTACATTTAGACAGTGCAACAGCCATCAAGTGTACATTTAGACAGTGCAACAGCCATTTTCTATTGAGACACATCAGGTGCATGCACAGTAGCTCGCTCCGCCTCCTTGGAAAATGAAGTTTATTTGAAATGAAATGCTTTTTATTTTCAACATAAAGAATGAAATAAAAGAAAGATTGATCATTAAACAAGCCAAACATCTTAAAGTATCTATCCAACAACAACCACATTTTACAACGTATGTACATCGTTTCTAAACCTACTCATGATGAGGTATATATATGTAACTTAACATATTTTGAAAATCCAAACTCTATCGACACAGTGTAATCGGTTTTAACCAGCCAGGCCAAACCCCAAAAATGGAGCGTCAAATTAAGAGTTACGAACTCATATTCATTTCACATAATATATTCATGCAACCAGTAAACAAACCTTTTTTAATCATCACATAAAAATTATACATTATTACCTGGGTAGAGTTTTGACAAAATGTTTTTAGTGTGACTTTGCCGTTTTTTGGTGGTTTAGCTCATCAACACAGTCATTGTCTAAGATTATTTAGAGCCATACCAGATAGAAGAGAATCCGGGAACCGTGCCCTACTCTTTACTTTGAACCTACAGTTCTCACAGTAGTCGAAAGCTGGTGTACAGCCACTGGATGTTGCGAGTACTAGAGAATATAGTAACACCGCAAAGTAGGTCACAACACCACTGTGCAGGAATCTTGAAGATTTCTACTTATTTACTTATTAAGTCCTTTAGATATTAAGTACTTAAGATTGATTACTCACAGCTAAACAACAGTTTTTAATTTCAAATTCAGTTCATGTTGATAGTTTGTGCATGGAATTGAATTGAATTGGATTTTATAGTCGCACCAACAGCTAAGGTCATATGGTGACTTTCCAGCTTCCACTGGTAGAGGAAGACTCCAGGTGCCCCTCCGGGCAATTTTCGTGCACGGGCGTGCACCTGGGTAGAACCACCGATGTTCTGCAAGCCAGCTGGAGTTTGTGCGTGGTTAAGTTTACGTTAAAACATTAGTATGCTACGTTACTCACGGTGTCATCTGGCCTATTTATTCAGTTTGTATTTTTGTTGCCATAAATGCTATCTGGCCTATTTATTCAGTTTGTATTTTTGTTGCCACAAATGCTATCTGGCCTATTTATTCAGTTTGTATTTTTGTTGCCACAAATGCTATCTAGCCTATTTATTCAGTTTGTATTTTTGTTGCCACAAATGCTATCTGGCCTATTTATTCAGTTTGTATTTTTGTTGCCACAAATGCTATCTGGCCTTTTTATTCAGTTTGTATTTTTGTTGCCACAAATGCTAGCTGGCCTATTTATTCAGTTTGTATTTTTGTTGCCACAAGTGCTATCTGGCCTATTTGTTCAGTTTGTATTTTTGTTGCCACAAGTGCTATCTGGCCTATTTATTCAGTTTGTATTTTTGTTGCCACAAGTGCTATCTGGCCTATTTATTCAGTTTGTATTTTTGTTGCCACAAATGCTATCTGGCCTATTTTATTCAGTTTGTATTTTTGTTGCCAAATATGCTATCTGGCCTATTTATTCAGTTTGTATTTTTGTTGCCACAAATGCTATCTGGCCTATTTATTCTTTTTTTTTTGCCACAAATGCTATCTGGCCTATTTATTCAGTTGTTTTTTTTTGCCACAAATGCTATCTGGCCTATTTATTCATATTTTTATTTTTTTTGCCACAAAGGCTATGTTACAAAGCTTATTTTTTTATTTCATTCCTGTTGGCGTCAGGGAATTATTTTTTTTGGGGTGAAATGTATAATCCATATCAATTTAATCAACTAGTTGTCATGCGTCAAGGTGTTACTCTAAGCAATTTTTGAATCACCTAGCTATTCTTTCATCATTCTACTATTTATTGGTATGTCTGATCTCTTGTCACCTTATCCCACCTCTATTTTGCAGGTGAAAGCGGTTCTGGTAAAACGGAAGCATCGAAAATCATCATGAGATATATAGCCGCAGTCACTAATGTCAGTGGGAGAAAGGAGGTGGAAAGGTGAGGAATCAATAACCGTACATTATTGCACTACTATCTCTAGGTATAACACACCCATTGATTGTTGCATTGAGTTGTGTGTGAATTTAAATTCCATGTTGTCATTCATATTTAGGCCCAAATTAAAAATGAATAACTTACATTCTCATCACAAATGACACATATGCTGCCAAAAAATCCACAGAAAAATGGGGGTCATGTATCTAAGAAAGAACTTGTCTCATGAATGAATGCTCCCTTTAAAAACATAAACACTGAGACGCCAAAATATTGAATTCATACACTCATTTCCATGTAAGCAAAAAAAAATAAAAACTCACAATTTTAACATGACAGTGCTTGAAAAAAGTAACAAATAAATCAACAATGTGATATAAACCAAAAATAGCACTTTAAATTAGTGAAATGCCTTTTTTTACAAAAAGAAATGAGAACTATTTATTGATCGCCATTATGCGACTACCCCAGGCTGACACTTCCTGTGTTGCAGTTGGTGTGCTACATCTCTAAAGTAGGCCGGAAAGTATGATGCAGCTTCCTGGTCTAACTGCTGCTTGTTGGAGTATTTTACATGATACAAATCTGTGTTCGCATCTGAATTTGAAGGAATTATTTCAATGCATGTCCTCCCACTTATATGAAAACTGAACTATGAAGCAACATCTGAAGACTTTCAAGGCATGTCCTTCCATTTCTTTGAAAACTGAACTATGAAGCAACATCTGAAGACTTTCAAGGCATGTCCTTTCATTTATATGAAAACTGAACTATGAAGTAACATTTGAAGACATTCAATGCATATCCTTTCATTTCTTTGAAAACTGAACTATGAAGTAACATCTAAAGACATTCAATGCATGTCCTTCCATTTATATGAAAACTGAACTATGAAGTAACGTCGGAAGACATTCAATGCATGTCCTTCCACTTCTTGGAAAACTGAACTATGAAGTAACATCGGAAGACATTCAGTGCATGTCCTACCACTTCTTTGAAAACTGAACTATGAAGTAACATCGGAAGACATTCAGTGCATGTCCTACCACTTCTTTGAAAACTGAACTATGAAGTAACATCGGAAGACATTCAGTGCATGTCCTTCCATTTCTTTGAAAACTGAACTATGAAGTAACATCTAAAGACATTCAATGCATGTCCTTCCATTTATATGAAAACTGAACTATGAAGTAACGTCGGAAGACATTCAATGCATGTCCTTCCACTTCTCGGAAAACTGAACTATGAAGTAACATCGGAAGACATTCAGTGCATGTCCTACCACTTCTTTGAAAACTGAACTATGAAGTAACATCGGAAGACATTCAGTGCATGTCCTTCCACTTCTTTAAAAACTGAACTATGAAGTAACATCGGAAGACATTCAATGCATGTCCTTCCACTTCTATGAAAACTGAACTATTGAGTAACATCTGAAGTCATTCAATGCATGTCCTTCCACTTCTATGAAAACAGAACTATGAAGTAACATCTGAAGACATTAAATGCATGCAGTGTTCTCCAGAAGCCCCGGCAGCCGGCGATATCGCCTATTACTCTAGAACCTAGCGCCGTCTTCTTTTCTCAAAAAAAAAAAAAAAATATTTAGAATTATTTATCTTTGTAATATAAAAGTGTCCTTACAGACCAATGCAAATTGAGTGTAAAATGCACCAGAACGCACCATTTTGCACCGTCAAAATAAAAAAAATCCGGGGGAGATACCCCAAGTGGGAGGGGACACCCCTACCACACCCTCACCGCAAACCTCGCCGCTTTGCGGCTCGAGCAAGCCACTTCGCATCTCGCATCGTGTGCAACTGCGCCTACTACAATTATTTTTTCACCTACTACTTCATATTTTCTGGAGAGCACTGATGCATGTCCTCCCACTTATATGAAAACTGAACTATTGAGTAACATCTGAAGACTTTCAATGTATGTCCTCCCACTTATATGAAAACTGAACTATTGAGTAACATCTGAAGACTTTCAATGCATGTCCTCCCACTTATATGAAAACTGAACTATTGAGTAACATCTGAAGACTTTCAATGCATGTCCTCCCACTTATATGAAAACTGAACTATTGAGTAACATCTGAAGACTTTCAATGCATGTCCTCCCACTTATATGAAAACTGAACTATTGAGTAACATCTGAAGACTTTCAATGCATGTCCTCCCACTTATATGAAAACTGAACTATTGAGTAACATCTGAAGACTTTCAATGCATGTCCTCCCACTTATATGAAAACTGAACTACAAAGCAACCTTTCAGGGTTTTATTCCACAAAATTGGGAAGAGCCAAAATGTGCTTATTTCTCATTTTGGGAAAGAGGTAAGATTTCATCAATTAAGTAAATATGACAATATTATGCTTTATTTATATTTAGATCCATTATTTATTAGACTTTTCATGCAGACAAAAACACATTGCAGAATTAATGCTTTTTCTCATTCTTGGAGACTTCTGCTTTCTGACTGGGATTTTTTTTTGCCACAGTTGGGAAAAAAAACAATTAAATGTTCAGTTGGGAAGAAGCCTTACAGGCCCATGTTACATATAGAAAAACAAACATGCATTTCAAACATTTTAGTGCTTATCCTTCCATTTATATGAACTATGAAGTTACCTCTTTGTTCTATTATGCATGGCATATTGACGTCTTACGTGACTGGGCGTGGCCATTGACACATTATCAAGTTCTAAACACGTATCAAGATCTTAGTGCAAATTCTAATTTTAAAACCTAGTGAACATTTATTTGTTATCTATAAAATGATTTAAGTACCGAGCATGATCAATAGATTGCCATGAATTTGTTAAATAGGAAATAAATACCGAACATGAAACCTTTTGAATTGGGAAAAAGGCGCGTGGAATCGAGAAATTGGGAAAAATAATAATTCTACTATATTACATAGTAATTAAGGCACTAAAAATGTTCGGAATAATTTCAAAATCAAGCTCTTATACAAGTCTGCAACAAATACATTGTCAAACAGGGCTACATTTAATATATATATTTTATTTATTTTTTTTGGGGGGAAAATATTTTGCTTTTTTGGGAAAATGTGAGGATATTGTGGGAAAATATGAGGATATTTTGGATTGGGATGGGGCCAAAATTCGGCTCCCAAATTGGGCCTAGAAAAATCCCTGCTGGCCCAGGATTTCATATTACATGTATAAAGAAGGAATACACGTTTTTGTGTGTTTTTTGCAGTTAAGACCATAATGAAGCACAATTTTTTTTTTAAAGAATTGTTTGTAGGTAGGAAAACCGCAAACCAGAACATTTTTATGGTCAGCCCTTCTGCTGTAACACTCGACATAGTCTCCACAATGTAGTGTTCCATAATGAGTGGTAGCACTAAAACTACACTCTCATTATTATGTCATCATTCTATGTTAATGTATTCTATGTTACCTCTAATATCAAGACAAAATCCCACTGGGAGCAAGACTTGCCAAGTGAGGGAAGTGTCGATCTTACAGTTTGTGGAAGGTATAAGCTATGTTGCTCGTTTGGTAAACAATATAAAATAAAGTTTATAATACTTTATCAATAACAATCAACACTAACCATATGAAACTATAGAATGTTCCAAATAACCAAAGATGTCGCATTTAAAATTTAACATGACCTTGGCCCTGTATGTATGCTAATGTTTTGGCAAGTTCAGGGGAACATGAGAACTGACAAATCTTCCAATCTCATTCTAGTCAATAGTAACCAAGGTATTTGCCAAACTTTCCCAAACTTTATCTCTACTACCTGATTCATTTCCTGGTAGGATAAAGTGTTTGTTTGTCTAATGCCTGCAAAAAACATCATTGTACCAACATTGTAGCAACATACAACTTCAACATGAAAAAGTGAGCGGGCATAAAGTGTTACCATTCTCCATTTGTTTACTGTTACGCCCATTTCTTAGACACCAGAAGCACCATTACCTTACCTAAAAGAATATATCCCCCTTCTTTTGTTTAAAGTTTCCCTCGAAATATTTTAAAAAAAAATGGGATTGGGAATATGTTCACTCCAGCTGGGAAAAAACCCATACTATTTGCCATTGGGAATGGTACCACTTACATAAGGGAAATAAACACTGACATTACAGCAGTATGTTCGTACCAAAATGAATGGCCTTGACATCTTATTTAAATCCCTGCATCTGTTTTAAGCCTTCAGTCTGAATGCGTTCCATCTATATTTATAAATCTCGCTTTAAGCCATGATCTCATTGTCCCTATATATAAGGCCAAATAAAATTATATCTGAGTTTACTATAACCCGACCGACCCTCTGAAAACACCCCCGACTCCATTTTTTTTTTATTGAAAAAATTAAAAACTTAAAAAAATATTAAAAAAATATTTTTTTATTTTTTATTTTTTTTTGTAAAAATAATTATGTTCACGCGATCACTACCAACTCATGTGCTCATTGTTCTGCTGTTGGGACTGACCCTCTTCCGGACATGCGAAAAATAAATTAAACCCCTTTGCAATAATTGCAAGTGATTGGGAAAAGAGCCAGTTGTTGCACTGCCTTTTGGGAAACAATAACACATACACAATTTCATATTGTTATCTATTGTAGTTTTTAAAATATCACATTTTCCCATTCATCAAAGCTCATCACCACATTAAATGTAACATTGCCAAAAAATAAAATAAAAAAATAAAATAAAATAAAATGCCTACCTATACCTACCCGATTTTGTTCAGCAATGTTACAGTAAACACAGGTATAATTTTATTTGGCCTAACTAATTGAGAGGACGTGGGTTCGATCCTCGACATGACCATGTTGTTTATTCTTGGGCAAGGTACTTCATCCACTTGCATAAATTCACTTGCTTAGTACTCTGGTTCTACCCAGGAAGCCATCGAGAGTGATAAATATAAGTTGAAAGACGTTTTTTCCAGTTGATATCAAATTTATAAGTTTAAACTATAACTGTCTTCCCTTTCTATTTAAAGTAGCTATCCCGACAGCAACAGCCACATTTTGCGATGTAAGTACACCGTTTCTAAACCTGTTGATGATGGGGTGTATATATATGTATACAGTCGATTCCGTTTAATCGCATATCGGTTAATTGCATATTTCGGTTAATTGCATAAAGTTTTGAAACACAAAACCATTTGTATTCTTTTGCATGTAAAGAAATCCGTATAATCGCATAGATTTTTGTCACATTCCGGATAATTGCATAACGAATATCTGGCTAATTGCATAATGAAAGTCAAATTTACCTGTATTTTGCAACTGTTAATTGATTGACGCGGTCACAGAGATAAGCCCGAGGCAAATTGATTGACAAAAGGTGCTAATTGACGCCGAAAGTTTGCCATTTTGTGCGATTTCCATGAAGCTTCCACGCCATGACGATTGCTCACCAATTAGCATACACGATTTAATAATAAGTTTGTACGCAATGTAAAGCAATGTGTTGTTAATTATTTACTGCTCTCAGTTTGCTAGTGTCGGTAGAGATGCATATGACATTGAGTAGCGCATAGAGGTTACTTAATAAATGAAAAATAAAATAAGCTTTTGTGTTATTATCATGGCTGTGTAATTCACACTACAAACAATAGCAAAGCGACGCAGGTTGAAAGAAAACAAGTACGCATAAATATTGCATAACATCTATCAAATAACAGTAAATACAAAATGGATATGCACAATAATAATCCTATCAAACATCTTACATAAAATTAACTCGCTTTTATGGAGTTTCTATGTAAGTATTAACAGAACAGTAAAACGAAAGTAGAAACATGCACCGCTACATGTACAAAATGTTCAATTTCGGTTATTTGAATACTCCGGTTAATCGCATATATTTTCTTGACAAATGGGCTATGCAAATAACCGAAATCGACTGTATATATATATGACTTACATATTTTGAGAATCCAAACTCTGTAGACACAATATAAAACAGCTTTAGCCAGACCAAACCCCAAAACTGCAGCGTCGAATTACCAACTCATAATTTATTTTACGCATCTTGATGCACGGGTATTTCCAGAACCAGTGAATAAATCTATACTTTTCATTGGCACAGCTAAATTATTATATGACCTGAACACCTGGATAGAGTTAAGATAAACGGTTCTGTAGTGTAAGTTTACCGTTATTTAATTGGTGGATTAGTTTCTTTAAACTCTCGATTTATATATAAATACCTGCCTGTGGATCCATTGAATTAATTGTCACCTACTTGATTAAAACTCAGTGCACTTGTCAGCTTTTAGGGGACTGGGGCCAGGACCCTCTAGTAGGGGAATTTTATGTTGTTTTCATATCAAAGGGGAATTTCTAGGAAACACAAATTAGTGTTTTTTAGCTCACCTGAGCCGAAGGCTCAAAGGTGAGCTATTGGGATCACTCTTCGTCCGTCGTCCGTCGTCGTCCGTCGTCGTCGTCCGTCGTTAACTTTTGCTTCAAACGACTTCTCCTCAGAAACCGTCTGGCCAATTTTGACCAAACTTCACGAGGATGATCCTTAGGTGAATGCTTTTTAGATTTGTTAAAATTAGGTCAGCGCGACATCCAAGATGGCCACCATTACCATATATGGTCGAAACCTTAAAAAATCTTCTTCTCAAGTACAGCTGGACAGATTTCAACAGTTTTTCTTTTAAAATGATCGCCAACACCTAGACTATCAAGTTTGTTCAAATGAAGTCCCTGGGGTCGAAAATGGCCTTGCCCCGGGGGTCCAAAGTTTGTATATTGAAATTTTGCATGTTTTTCATATAGACAAATAGGAAAAAACTTTAAAAAATCTTCTTCTCTGAAACCCAAAGGCACAGAGGTCTCATGTATTACATGTAGCATCAGCTTATGGTCCTCTACTAAGTTTGTTCAAATGGTGACCCTGGGGTCATATTTGTCCCCGCCCCGGGGGCCACAGTTTTACATAGACTTATATATATATATTTTTTTTTAAAAATCTTCTTCTCGGAAACTACAAGAGCCAGAGGTTTGATATTTTGCATTTACTATAAGCTAATGGTCCTTTACCAATTTTGTTCAAATGGTGAACCTCGGGTCACATTTGGCCCCGCCCCAAGGGTCACATGTTTTACATAGACATGTATAGGGGAAAACTTAAAAAATCTTCTTCTCTAAAACTGCTAGAGCCAGAGGTTTAATATTTTGCATTTGCTATAAGCTTGTGGTCCTCTACCAAGTTTGTTCAAATGGTGACCGGGGGGTCACATTTGGCCCCGCCCCGGGGGTCACAGTTTTACATAGGCTTTTATAGGGAAAAACTGAAACAAATCTTCTTCTCTGGAACCACATGGCACGGAGCTCTCATGTATTTCATGTAGCATCAGCTTATGGTCCTCTACTTAGTTTGTTCAAATGGTGACCCTGGGGTCAAATTTGTCACCGTCCCGTGTGTCACAGTTTTAAATAGGCTTATACAGCGGAAAAAAAATCTTCTCGGAAACTACAAGAGCCAGAGGTTTGATATTTTGCATTTAATATAAACTTATGGTCCTTTACCAAGTTTGTTCAAATGGTGACCCTCGGGTCACATTTGGCCTTGCCCAAGGGTCACATGTTTTACATAGAGATGTATAGGGAAAAACTTAAAAAATCTTCTTCTCTGGAACTGCAAGAGCCAGAGGTTTAATATTTTGCATTTGCTATAAGCTTATGGTCCTCTACCAAGTTTGTTCAAGTGGTGACCCTGGTGTCAAACTTGGCCGCGCCCCAGGGGTCACAGTTTTATATAGACATATATATAGGAAAAAAACAATCTTCTCTGAAACTGCAAGAGCCAGAGGTTTAATATTTTGCATTTAGTATAAGCTTCTGGTCCTCTACCAAGTTTGTTCAAATGGTGACCCTGGGGTAAAATTTGACCCCATTCCGAGGGTCACAGTTTTACATAGACGTATATAGGAAATACATTAAAGTCTTCTTCTCTGGAACTACAAGAGCCAGAGGTTTAATATTTTGCATTTACTATACTCTTATGGTCCTTTACCAAGTTTGCTCAAATGGTGACCCTGGATTCACATTTGACCCCGCCCTAGGGGTCACGTTTTACATAGACTTGTATAGGGAAAAAAATCTTCTTCTCTAAAACCACAAGGCACACAGCTCTCGTATATTTTTTTTGTATTTGATCTTTACCCAACTTTGTCGGGGTTTTAAACTGTCTATATCTGTAGACACAACAGAGTCCACATTTCTTGAACAATCTTAACCAAACTTGCACAGATTGTATATGACCATAAGATTTCGAAGAAGTTCGATAATGTGCCAGTACTCAGGTGAGCGCTTTAGGGCCATCTTGGCCCTCTTGTTTATTATTGAAGTGGCACCAAGAATGTACCCTTTTATATTGCAAAAAAGTCTGCTGTTTTCCGGTTTTTGAGTTTAAAAATTTCAACCCCCACCAACCCCACCCCCATCCCCCCAAAAAAAACTGAGGATTTTTTCATAGGAAAAGGGGAAAATATATACTTTTAGGGGAGGGGAATGGCCCAAAGAGTGCCCTGAAACTTCAGTATTGCTACTGTTACACTCTGGAGTATGACATGTAAACCTACTGTACATGTGCAGATAAGACATCAGTGATATCAGCCATATTACTAATACACCCTTCCTATGTCAACAGTTATGAACAGTTTCAAGTATGCAATTATTTGTAGATGGGTATGCAGTGTGTGACCACACAAACTTGCAATTGTGTGTTTTCTAAGTAGATCGACAATGGCCATGTCCAGTTATGAAATGTTGAATGTATACCTGTATTTCATGGAATTTTGCCTTTTTCACATGAGTCATATGCCTAACTGGGGTTTATTTTGAGCGTCCTAAAATGGGAGAATATAAAATACCATATAATACCGCCCCTCCCCTAATACACGCACCCTCCCCCCCCCCCACAGCCCCACCCCACCTCAGCAGAAACACCAAAAGATGCAAGGTAATCTGTTTCATTCACCATGGAACACACAAAATCAATAGAAAACTTTAAATCCGATGCATTAATTGATTGCTTGACATGCAGACTTTTGTTTGCTTGGTAAACAAAATCATTAAATAATGTCTGATTTAAAAGTTACGTTATGTATTCAGTTTGGTCTCAAATAAACGCCCCCCTTTTCAAAAATGTTAAGCTCCCGGGGGCGTTTATTAGGGATTATACGGTAATATTAACTCAACCATTTTCTTATATGTAATTTAAAACTTTCATATATATATAAGGACATTAATTTAATTTGTCAAAGCGATTCATAGGAAAAAGAATTGACGAAAATTATGATATCTTAGACCCATCAAAAAAAGGTGTGTTTATGGGAACTTGAGCCTGCCTAAACAAAAATACACTGTATTTTAATTGTACTTAATAGGAGATTCAGGTGAATGTGGTATTCAGTAAATACTTTACTCTCAACTACCATAAATATATTGAGGTATAGAATTGAATTGAATTGAATTGGGGTTTTAAGGCGCACCAACACATTACAGGTTATATGGCGCCTAAAAGGCATGAACATGCCAGGCTCATCTTCCATGTACATCGAGATAAAATATGGAAAATGGGCCTAGAACCTTCTCACCCTGAACTGCAGAGTTGCTGCAAATTCTATCGTAAAAACTCCATTTACGCTGGAGCCACGTTTATTGTTTTTCTGCCACTGCTCTTAGTGATGTGAGCGAGATGGCACCTGAAACAATGCAGGGGTCATGATGAAGACCTTTAATGAGCATGAACAAAAAATGACAAAATGAATATGAATGGGGGGGGTCCTACCCCTCTGCATGTGACGGTGTGTTTGCAGTGGTTTACAACCCCGGCAACCACACGGGGCTTGAGGTATAGAAAGTAAGTCATTAAAGTATCATGTGTCCATAGTTTTCAATAATTGTCTATAAATAGTGTAGGTGGTAATTTATTACCCAAAATTTCAACACCACACCACTGTTGAACACTGACTTACAACTCTCAGTCTAATACAAGGACAGATCCATTTTTTTGCCATTTTTTAGTGGGGAATTGTTTACGCCCCACTAAAAAGGCCTGCGCCCTACTAAGAATTTGCAACTGCACCCCCTAACATTAAATCCTAGATCCGCATCTGTAATATCTATGAATTTATCATTTACTTTGGTTCATCTTACTGACAAGTGTTATCCACATGAAACTAGTCTAACTTAACCTGTCATTGCCACTATATTACTATTGTCAATCTTTCCTATGTTTATTATTGTTATTTTTTTTATACGTAATCCAGGCTCTATTCATAAAAAAAAAATGCTTTCCTTAAATCCCCCAGAATTAAATACAAACTTCTTTACATGCATGTTATTATAGATAGTCTCAACATATTTTGCTATATTACATTTACTGTCTATGATGATTAATTATAAAACTTCCCTAAGCTGAGACACTTGGTAGTGATGCGAATAATCTCAAATTTATAATAATTTGAGGAATTTCAAAGCACATTATTTCTGCTTTAATGCTTCTGTTTAAGATGGAAATCTTAGTGATTTTAATGCTTTCTATGGTTTATGGGCTTTTTCCAGGTATTTTGGGGAAAAGGACCCTTGTAAATTTGGGAAATTTCTATTGAGAAAATGACCAAATTGGGAATTGTTTCATCAATAAAATGGTCAATTGAGAATTGTTTAAGTCAACATTTTGTATGTTAGGATGAGGTAATTTAGGTATTAGTTAGAGGCTATGAAGTGAAATTTAAACAATTAAGAAACCCTAAAGGAAGGAGCGCAGCGACTGACCGGAGTTTCTTAATTATTAAAATTTCACTTCTTAGCCTCTAACTGACTTAGTGTTTGCCCTACATTTTCCCCGCGCTTCTACGAAACCACACCTCTTAACACGTTCGCGCTTCTACTAAATCCACCTCCTTGTGTCCAGACAAGCGCGTGCCATTTAGTAAGCGATTACTTTATGATTAAATGGTTAAAATTGGTGATCGTTAGAAATTTACATGAATAAGTTCCCCTTTTTTTTAAATTCCTCACCGTCTGATTGGAGGAAAAAGTAGGGCAAACACTAATTATAATTAGGAACACTATTACATCAATAACATACCACTTACATTGATTAGTATGTAACATAAGGTATCAGTACAACATATATGTAAAAAAAAGAAAAAATATTTTTTGGGAGATTGGGATTTTTTTCCATTTTTTTTTTTTTTTTTTGAAGATTGGGAATTTTTTCAACAATTGTAAAAAAACACACACTATTTTGCATTGGGAACGGGTCCATTTTTCGGTAAACCCTGGTAGATAAGATGGCATGTGTAGCAAGCTGTCCGGTGATTTTTCGTGTAGTAGACTTGCTGCCTCTGTTTTAAAGGGACATGCGGCAAACTTGAAGTATTTATGATGCATTGATTTTTGTTTCTCGATTTATTTAACCAGTATCATCTTGACTTTAAATCAGCTTGCATATAATTAAATAAAATTTATTAGAGTTTCATTTTTTCCGTCTTATTTTACCATGGGTTTAATCATATTATTTGTGCAATATAATCAACAGTTTGTAACACTGCCCCTGTGAAAATATTCATGAAATGCAAATTTTGCTTTTCATGAACTTGATTGTTCAAGAACCAAAGTTCATGAACTTTTGTGAAGTTCATGAACTTTCTAAATAAAAGTTCAAGAATGTTTGATGAATTCCTGAATATTCATGAAAAGTTCATGAATTTGCATTTCATGAATATTCATGAAAAGTTCATGAATTTCTGGCATATTTACAATAGTCTACTTTACTAATAATTCATGAACCTTCAGCTGAAAGTTAATGAATAATCTGATTTTTTTTTCATCAAAACTTGGATCATAACAAACATTTAATACCCCTTATTACATAAACATGTGCTCAAGGTTGACACAAAATTCAGCAATGTTTGACTACCAGTTTTTGAAACAAAGAACCATAACTCCATGTAACTGTTAACTAAAGCTATAATTGATCTCCAACAAAACATTATTACCATAAACGATAAAGTTTACAAGGGTGCACTAAATGTTGTTGTTTTTTAAATTGCATACAAAATTTCAAGTTCACAAGTATAAAGAATGCTATCTCATTAAATCATAATTTGATTATAATAGTGGGATTCGATAACATTTAGGACAATTTAAATTGGAGGACAGACAGCAGACAACGCCCTATCGTATAAGCTCATGCAATAATCTCTGGCCTGTGGCCATTAGAGCTATATATAGCTAATTAAATATAACTTTTTTGAGTGAGGTATACATTTAAATTTATTAAATTCTGACACGCGGTAAAAACAGCAGGCCGTATAGCGTCTCCACACAATCTTCCTTGGTGATCCGTTTGGTATAGGGCCAGGTTTTTTTCTTTGATCTATCACTGCAATAGCTCGTCCCGCCCCATCTGCACGTATGCCGTTTTTGGCCTCTCCAAGAAACTGAAATCTGAAAATCAGTTTTTCATAAAACATTGACATCATGTGTTTCTTAAGTATGATCTGCTGCCTTAAATATAGCTTTAAATTGTTTTTAAGAAAACCTTTAAAAAGTTTTGTTTTTTTCGAGATTAAGAGCTAGACCCTTTTGTGTGTAACTGGTGCAAGTGTCTACAGTGAGACGATGCCATAGGGCAAGTGTTCAGGGCCATTTTACCATCATATTTTGTATGTGCTTTCAACTTAACACTTTTGAAGCTGCAGTGTTTTTGTTTGAACTATAAATACATAATATTGGGTAAGTACATGTTTGTACATGTTTCAGTACATTGATTCTTCCGACAGCAAGCATTTATAAGTTACTTTTTTTTTTTTTAACCATTACCAATTGTTTTAAATGAAAACAATTATTATACCTTCATACTTTGGTCAGGTAGAAGGTACAAAGACCCGAGAAGTATTCTGGTCCATGGCTTTAACTTTCTGCGTCTTCATTTTTGCAGCATTCCTGTTTAACTTTTCCAGCCTGTCGAAATATAAATGCAACCAAAATATATATATCAATATAAAATGTAAACATTAACTTTTAGGAAGACCGAGTTGAACTAACTTTTAAAAAGGCCGAGTTGAATGCGTGGTTCAGTGGTAGAGCGCCAAACTTCAGACTGAAAGGTCTTGGGTTCGATCCTCGCCATGGCCATGTTATTTATCCTAGAGCAATATAATTAATCCACATTGCTTATTCCTGGTTCTACCCAGGAAACCTGCACATAATCTTCGAAAGGGGGTGTTGCAGTATCAATAGATAGATAGAACGTCATCAGTAAAATGGCATGCATACTTTGAAACTGTTATCAAATCATTTTCTTTAAAATCCTGATTAATATATGATTATATGAAACTTCTTTGTTTTACAAGACATCTCATTCAGATTCTTGTTTTGACTGCAAACGGGCAACCGGAAGTCGGTGTGAAACGACCGGAATCCGGTCAGCATTTCAAATCTCAACTCGCAGTTCCAAAATCCATTAGATTTTATGCTTGTAAACCAAAAATCCATTAGATTTAATGCTTGTAAACCAAAAAGTTTAGACAAATGGTTTCGAGCTGTTTTTCATTGCTAAATGTCTGCAAATTTACTATCGCAGTACATTCGCGAAAACTGATGACGTTATTTTCAGCATACGATTCCTCCATCTTAAAAAGGAATTGACGCGTTCGTGTTTCGTGGAAGAATATATATCTACTTATTAACTTGTTTATATGCATGACATATGATTAGTGTACGCTCCAAATTACTTACGGATGGTTTTTTTTCTGCTGCAGTCATGCATGTGCAGCGTTCCTCTTCTGACGTCACGTAATTTTCACACGTCGTTATAACTGTTATAATTCCGTTCACGCGGGTGGCGTTCTATTGAATAAAACTCGCTGTTTCAAGGTATATTGACCTGAATCACCGACAATAACATGTGTTTTCCACACCAAACAATATCATTAAATCATTTTAATTTCTCGCTCAATATCAGTTTAAAAGGGACACACGGAAATCTGCCGCCCTGGAATGTTTTGCGAGAAAATGCGAATTTTTTGAATACACTCAAAGCACTCGTTTATTAATGCGATTAGATGAGATATTCAGTGCATTTCATTGATAAAGTATGAAATTAAACGTATATGGATGTGCATCTTCCCCAAAAGCGTTACAAAATTAGCGATATGTTTCTTTTTTCCAAACAATCGTAAATCATAACAATAGCTGCCCTGGATTGTTTTGCGAGAAAATGCGATTTTTTTTAATACACTCGAAGAACTCGTTTATAAATGCGACTGGATGAGGTATTCAGTGGATTTTATTGATACATAATGAAATTAAACTTATATGGATGTGCATCTTTCCCAAAAAAGCGTTACAAAACTTAGCGACATGCTTCATTTTTCATATGTCACCGGTTTTCGCGATTCCAGAAAAGGAAAAGGTATTTAGTTCTGAATGTTTAATTGATATACAGGCCTTACACTCCTGCATACATGTTAAAAAATACAGTAAGTGGACTTAAATGTTGGGCAAAAAGCAATTGCCTTTTGAAAATATGCTTGCTCTGAGGCTGAGAAAGTGGATTTTAAAAATATTTTCCAAAAACATTGTTGAAACAGTGATTCATAATTTTGATAGAGCATCATCAAAACAACTGACCAATCAGTGACCAGAAATGAGACATACCTAATACATTCTGGTAGGTGATAAACTCGGTCTTTATCATTGATGTTCAACCAAGTTTACAGTTAAAATTAAGGTATCTACAGTGTGATTCTTTTAAAAACCTGCATATTTGATGTACATTCATGCAAATTTATTCAATATATGTATCTTTCAAAATCAAAATATTGAAAATTATCGCCTTTTTACTAGGCCAAAGATTTTTATTTTACTATAGAACGTAAGGATAAAAACCGTGTAACACAAATTGTATCACCTACTGGAAATAAGATAAAAAATTCAACATCTCTGCAATGAAAAATTATGAATAGCACTAAGAGTGCCTTCTAATTAAAATAAGGCATAATTCATTTTACAACTAAAACCATCTCAGAGCAGATGGTGGGATGGTGTATCTTAGAATTATATGAAAAAAGGAAGGGTGGGGAATAGACTCCTGCTGACCACCCTTCGAAATCCAAAAGCGCGCTGTCTGTGTGACAGCGCCTGAAAAAAGTCCTGGGAAAAACCCTGGCTGAGCTGTTAGTTGAGGAGGGCTGGATGATTTAAAACTATGGTCCCCAGCTCAACCATGGTCATTAAGATTATTGTTGTAACCATGGTTGTCCAAAAACCATGGTTTAACCATGCTTTTAAACCATGGTTTTAAAAGACAACCATGGTCAGAATCTTAACCATAGTCATCAATATTTACCATGGTCTGAGAGCATGGTTGACCTGTCATGGTTATAACATTGACCATGGTCAAAAGCACTGCTAACCATGCTTCAACCTTGGTTCAACCATGGTTGACCATGCTTAACCATGCTAAGCATGGTCAACCATGGCCATCAGTTTGCAGGGGTATTTGTCATGGATTTCACGATAATTAAAAAAAATTATGTAATAATTCATACTCAAATACGATAAACTTGATCAACAATGCAGCTTAAAATACCGGTATATGTTAATAAGTATGATAGTTTATTGATTAAGTTGAAGAAAATAAAAGCATTGTAGGCTTTTAACCCTTTCCCTGACGGATTACTTTTGAAAACGTGAAAAAAGTGCTTGTAGAGAGCAATTTATCGTTTTGTCACAAGGTTTTCTACCAGTCACAGTAAATTTTACTATTATTTGTTCCTTAGTTTGAACACTTATTATCTTCAGATGATTTCAATTTGTGTCTGCTTCAGACCTACCAAAAGTATTCTGTATGAGGAAAAGGGTTCAAATGGTAGTTCATGAACTGAATTTATTCAGGGTTTAATTTATTTATCTAATGAGTCAGATAATTATTCATCAAAACAAAAGTTCAAGAACTTAAAATTTTGTTCATGAACTGTTCAAGAACTTTTTGTGAGACAATCAGAAGTTCAAGAACTTAAAATTTTGTTCATGAACTGTTCAAGAACTTTTTGTGAGGCAACGAATAATTCATGAACAGGAATTCATTGACATAGAAGTTCATGAACCTGTACCTGGGTTCATGAAAAGTTCTAGAACCTGAAACAAAGTTCATGAACTTTAGATATACCAAAATTTAGTTTCATGAACTTATTACAAGGTTCATCAAATGTTCATGAACTTTACAAAAGTTCATGAAAAGTTAATGAACTTCATGAACTGTTTCGCAGGGGAATTTTTCCTTTAAACTGGTCTTGTATTTGATAGTAATGATTGAACAAATGGAAATTATGTAACAAAACTGACGGGATGCCAGAGTTTTTAAAACATCAGGATAGCCGTGTGTCCCTTTAACTGAAAAATCTATAAATTTATCACTATTTCACATTTTACAATATTTATTTATAGAGGAGATAGTGATAAAAAAAAGATAAAAATATTTTGATACACATAAGCTACATACCCGGTAGTATATTTAAGTTGAATACATATTAAATTTTTAATTTGGCAGGCTATGCAGCTAAATGGTGCATTCCATTGGATGGAAAATGTTGACTTAAAGTCTTAATAGTTAAGGTTTAAAAATATCTGTATTAGATGCTTAAAGATCAAACAAAACTTAACTTCCCTAGATATTGAACTTGAAGGAAATGAACATACCGAAGAGAAAATAGTGCAAAAGGGATTTCACCCTACCATATATAAAATTAGGTGAGTGCTCGATGGTCAGGATGGTAAAGACACTGAGGTTGAAACCGTCTCGCTTCTCACCGCTGTGGGTTCGAATCCCACTGGGAGCTCGACTTGTAAATGAGAAAGTATCGCGTCTTATGGATGTGGAAGGTATACAGTACTGGATTTAGCCAGGAAAATGTGGGTGGTCTGCCTCCACCACTAAAAATCGAGTCATATATAGCCTAAAATGTGCTTAAAATGGCGTAATATAAGAATCTTTCATGGGTGTGAGGTTCAGATAGTAAAATTCCATCCTGAGGGATGACTGTTGTGCCGAGTGCAACAGTTAAAAAAAATAGTCCTTATGTGACATACTAGCGCATAAATTTTATCTTGACCCTAGGGTGCGATGGAAATATCTAGCCCCAATAGACGGATATCCTTGTCCGGTATGCAAGAAAACACCATCGTTTCAAACAACCAAATGAGTTTGTGAAAAGTGACTGCTTTACTCGAGACTGTGATCCTGAAACATAGGGATTATATTATTATTACATTATGATGATGATATATTCCTTAATCATTCAGTTCAGAGTGAGTGGTGCAAATTAATTATTAGAAAACTTTACTATCACCATGTCAGATGACTTAATAGGTTCCTCTTTTTTGTGTTATCCTTGGCTTTGATGTTCAAAGCATGGTTTATATCTCATGCATGCATTTTATTTTTATTTTATGCATTGTGTTCTTTTTTATAACCATGTACATGTATGTACATCTGTGTATGTGCTGAAATAAATCTATCTATCTATCTATATAATATACTTGTCCTACACTTCAAAGGAACTCAGATTAGATCAGATTAACTGTCGCCAACTGTCTAGATTAAGGTAAATGTTTGAGAAAGTCCCCTTTGAGTAAATAGTACAATTTTTATGAATGAATATATCTGGCTGTAGATATCGGAATGTTATACATGGGAGCAGCCGACATTGTACTTAACTTATTAATGTGGTGTGTCACATATGACTTGATGGGGGACTTGAACACTATCGGAAGCTGGAAGTTGAATCACACTAACAACATACTCAGTGTTTGTTTTCCTCATATAAGTGGTACCGATAAAAGAACACATTTTAAGTTGCAAAGAATATGTTTTTTCCACAATTCTGGTGTAAAAAAAAAAGCAATTGAAATTCTGAAATAAAAATTTAAAAAACTCAAATTTGTTACCGAAAGCTTAAATTTCCTTAAAAAATCATCAATTGTCATTAGACGACTACACTGTGCATGAATATATGGTAACGTGTTTGCAAAGTTTTTAAGCAAAAATTAATGCTTTTTGATAGTGAACAATTTCCAATTTAAGGCAAAACAATCTGAATTTTCCCAATTGAATGGGTACCGATACCATTCCCAAATGGGTGAAAAAACATTGCTGACACTGCATTAACAGAGTCAGTCATGATCAATCAGTTGACAAAGGTTGATTACACAATATCAGTTTAATTCCAGTTTTTGAACTCCATACATAACCAGCATTTGTAAGAAAAAACAAACTAGCTGTCTTGATGTTTGCTGACAATCTTGTTTGCCTCATTTTGAAATACAGGCAGGCAATCTTTGTGACTTTTAAGTAGAATAAGGCTTAAGATGGTGCTAGAGGGCATGAGAGGTATTGCATCTTTTATTACCTCAAATGAACAGTCTCGCTATAAATGAGTTTCTTCGACAAACGTTTTAAAGGGACACTGTTCGTAAGTAAGCAGATATTGAGCATAACCAAATAACCGTCTGACTTTTATTCAGTGAAATGTATACATGAAAACATGAGCATAGACCCTAAGAAGTCTGTAGTAATACATTCATGAGTTGAAAAAAAAAAGAAGCTAAGTTAATTATTATTTGTAAATAAAGTGGGACCCACAGTATTTACCTTTTCTGCGATCACGTGACTTCCATTAGCGCATTAGGTTTTCACCATAGTATGTATTGCATAATATGTATAGCCCGCTTAGCTCAGTCGGGAGCGATGTCGACCACTTATTACCGCGAGTGTTTTTTTAGTTTGGGCTGCGAGTTCAAACGCCTGAAGCTTTTTTTCTTTTTTTTTGTACCGCGATTGAATTCCGTCAAACAATTATGCTTTTAATTAGTAAATATTCAATAATTTTTGGTGTGTAATGTTTGCGAACATAATTAGTGTGTGTTTTATAAGCTAAAAGTTACGGACATTGTCCCTTAAAATTGAATTACAATTGAATTGAATGTTGTTTAACGGCTCATCAACACAATACAGGTTATTTAGAGCCGCCCCAGAGAGAGGGGAAGGATACATAGGAATCCGGGAACTCTTATTATCAAATAGATTCCTATTGTTCTTTAACGTGCTCGGAGGATAGACCGATACACGGGACTGCCCGGTTTACGTCCCCATCCGACTGACGAGGCTAAGGAAAAGTGTCTTGCCCAAGAACACACCGACGGAACTCGGTGACACCACGGAGGATTGAACCCGGGGCCTCCGGTTACAAATCCGCTGCGCTACGAAATATCAGTTCGTTATTTGTATTTATTCTGAAAATTTCATATTTTTTACAAATCTTTGGACATTTATATAGGGTGCTATATGCACTGACGTCGTTTTATTACCGGATTTTTGTGTCGCCTTTTTAAAGATCACTTCATTGTCCGTCCGTCAGTCAGTCCGTCAGTCCGTCAGTCCGTCACGAAAACTTAATGTTGGCTATAACTTGCTCATTTCTTGAAATTTCTTCATCAAACTTTCAATATATATACTCAACATGAGAACATCAACATGTCCGTACTAAAATATAAAAGGTCAGGGTCACACTGAAGGTCATTATATGGGTTAAATACTCTTTTTTTCCCCAAAAATTTAATGTTGGCTATAACTTTCTCATTTCTTGATATTTCTTCTTCGAACTTTCAGTATATAATCATCATGACAACATCGACATGACCATACTAAAATATAAAGGGCAAGTCACACTGAAGGTCACTATAAGGGTTAAATACTAATTTTTTTTCTACAGGAAAACTTCACGTTGGCTATAACTTTCTCATTTCTTGATATTTCTTCATGAAACGCCTTTTCGAAGAAAAATGCAAAACATACAGATCACTTTATCGTCCGTCCGTCCATCAGTCAGTCCGTCCGTCCATCACGAAAACATAATGTTGGCTATTATAACTTTCTCATTTCTTGATATTTCTTCAGCAAACTTTCAATATATACTCATCATGACAACATCAACATGTCCATACTAAAATATAAAGGTCAAGGTCACACTGAAGGTCATATGGGTTAAATACTCTTTTTTTTTTTCTTCCCAAAAACTTAACATTGGCTTTAACAAACTTTTTTTTACAACTTTCTCTTTTCTTGATATTTCTTCTTGAAACTTTCAATATATACTCATCATGACAACATCGACATGACCATACTAAAATATATACAGGTTAAGGTCACACTGAAGGTCATAATATGGGTTAAATACTATTTTTTTCTTCACAAAAACTTTAAGGTTGGCTATAACTTCCTCATTTCTTGATAATGTTTCATCAGACTTTCAATATATACTGATCAAGACAACATCGACATGACCATTCTAAAGTATAAAGGTCAAGGTCGCACTGAAGGTCATTACATGGGTTAAATACTCTTCTTTTTTTCTTCACAAAATCTTAACGTTGCTATAACTTTCTCATTTCTTGATATTTCTTCATCAAACTTTCAATATATACTCATCATGACAACATCGACATGACCATTCCAAATATATTCAGGTCAAGGTCACACTGAAGGTCATTATAGGGTTAAATATTCATGTTTTCCTCACAAAACCTTAGTCAGGCTAGTTTGTCATTTATCAGGGTCCAAAAAACATTGTTATACTGACAAAGCACTGACAGGCGACACACGAGTTTCACGGAACACCAGTCCAGTTAAAGTGAAAGCTTCCTCTGTCATTCCTTTTGCAATCTTCATAATCATTTTCCAAACATTTTAGCAAAATATGTAACAAAAAGCAAAAATACTAACCCCACCATTAACTTCTAACAATTTGCCCATCTGACCTCTGCAACCATCTGACTTCGCTGCAGCCGGTTGATCAGTGTGAACCTATTCCCCTCAACCTATGTTAAAGGGACACATAACAATCTTGATTTTTTGAAAACTCGCGACCAGTTAGATTTTCTTAATAACATGCATTTTTTCAATCATTAATAATAATTATAAGTATAGTATAAACCAAATTGTATTTGTATATTACTAACTGCTGATAATACTGCACCAGTAATATATTTCAACATTTGGTAAAATAACACAGAAAGACAGAATTTTATTTAATTATATTCAAGCCGATTTAAAATCAAAATGTTCCTTGATAAATAAGTAGAGATGCTAATATTGATGCTTGATAAAATCATCAAGATCGCCATGTGTCTCTTTAACTTGAATATAAATGTAACCATGTTTATGTTGAGAACTAGTTTTTCAAAAAATGTGTTTGAATTCATTTTGTCACTTACATGCATTTTATTTAGCTTTACAACAATAATAGTATCTTTCACACTGGTGCCTTTTCCCGGGATGCCAGGTGGTTCCCGACCTTACCTCGCGGGGGAACGCACTGAGGTATATAGTTGCCAGTGATATTTTTTATTAAATTTAAGTCGCATGCATATGGGGCAAGTCTTTCATAAAATATAGTTTCTCAACAACTTGTACTTACATATGTACATATTGTAAACGGCACTCGCTTACAGTTTTTCAATTGCATTTGTAAAGTGTTACTCTAAGTATAGTATTAATAATTTATGCTCATTCATTTTTTATTTAACATACAAACTCTTCTCCCCGGAACATTACAAATCACCAGTGTTAAATTGTTTTTTCAATGGACATGAACAGTACTGTGAGTGTGATATATATTGGACATGAACAGTGATAGTGTTTTCATAGTGAGCATTTTTTTAATTGTAATATTATTCCAGTAATCTCTTCTGTTTACGATTGACTGTTTACGATTGACTGTTTACACCATCTGGTTCTTAATTGTAAATAAATAAAGATTTATGAAAAACAAAAAAAACTTGAATATATTATTCATTTTAATAATTATAGATTTCTCACAAAATCTTCTAGATTTTTACATTGAGAGAGAGTAGAAGGCCATTTGTTTATGGATATTCTGGTATTTAGATTGAGGTAGATAGCCTTGCAGATAAAATGGTCCATTATTTTAATTTACAGGTTGTAACCTCATAAAATTCAATCCTCCGTGGTGCCACTGAGTTCCGTCGATGTGTTCTTGGGCAAGACACTTTCCCTTAGCCTCGTCCGTCGGATGGGGACGTAAATCGGGCGGTCCCGTTTATCGGTCTATCCGTGTATCGAGCACGTTAAAGAACCATAGGAATCTGATAGAGTAGGGCAGGTTCCCGGATTCCTATGTATCCTTCCCCTCTCTCTGGGGCGGCTTTAAATAACCTATACTGTGTTGATGAGCCGTTAAACAACATTCAATTCATAAAATTATAATATTGCAATTTTATTATCAAAAAGTTGTTTCTAGCAAACAATGTAGATCATTGCACTTTACAAACAACGCTTCTAAAATGCACCAGATGTGAGTCACTTTAAAAGTGTGGCAGAGATGCATATTGAGGTGAAACAAAAACAAAATTGGGTTAGGATTACATGTCAGAAATGTTTTTACATTTATATAAATATTTAAATAATTATATTCATTTTACATTTGTTGTTTTCACAAATTCAGTTTTGTGGCCATATTTCATATGTTTTATTGCAAGAATGTAAAAGATCTGGGATTTATCTAGTGGGAAAAATCTGTGTGCATCTGTACATATGTACAACCACACAATTATTTTTAATCGCCTTATCTTTCTTTTGAAGCAGACCACTTGTGCATCCATCAAGTGCTTATCTCCTCCACTTGATATAGTTAACAGGAGCCGACCTTGCATCATGCTCTTCTAACTTCATCTATCCACATTTGATATGGCACCTGTTGGTAAATATAAATTGCCAGAAGTTGCAGTTTTGGAAGTAGCTCGAAAAAAACTAGTCTGGGCTGATTCATATTTCAAATTTCAAACAAATCAAATAGCAAGTTATTTTAAATATTTCATATGCATTCATGACATATATTTCAGAGTAAAAGATGTCCTGATCAAGTCCAATGTTATCTTGGAAGCGTTCGGCAATGCCAAGACCAACCGGAATGACAACTCGAGTCGTTTTGGCAAGTATATGGACATCAACTTTGATTTCAAGGGAGATCCAATTGGAGGCCATATCAACAACTACCTGCTGGAGAAGGTATGTGAAAGGCTATGATAGCAAGATTTAGCATGTTCTGCCGAGAAACAGGGTGGCTGAGATAAAATCTTATATCGGCAGTTACTTTCTTATCCCATTAGGTGCACCTCTTTTGATGATGTCAGGGTATTTTTGATCACATCAGGGTATTTTTGATAACGTCAGGGTAGTTTTGAACGAAAAAAACTGGAAAAGGGTAAATTTAATGATTTTGAATGATGAACTTGATAAATAGAATATAATCTTAGTGCCTGATCATATCCAGTTTATCAGGTTCGGAACGAAAAAAGTGAAGCCCTCAGCACAGCCATATAATAATGTATATGTGCCGATTAAAAGTATAGGTTTATGCAGGGCTTTTTATAATAGCCTTGATTGACTACGCATAAAACGAATTTTTACTCATCATACATCAATGAGCATGAGTAGAAATTCAGATAAATTCTTTAACGGTAAAAATTATCAGTTTGACCGTTCAAATATTACGTAGGACTAGTAACTCAAATTTTCCTGCCCTGTATAAGTTGGTAGCTCTGAATTTGATGCTCCAGTTTTGGGGTTTGGCATGGCTAGTTAAATCCATTTATCAATTTGACCATTCAAATATTACGTAGCACTAGTAACTCAAATTTTCCTGCCCTGTTATAAGTTGGTAGCTCTGAATTTGATGCTCCAGTTTTGGGGTTTGGCATGGCTAGTTAAATCCATTTATATTTTGTCTATAGAGTTTGGATTCTCAAAATAGGTAACTTATATATACCTCGTAGTCAGTAGGTTAGAAACGGTGAACATAAGTTGTACAATTTGACTTTATTAGCTGCTTTAATACTTCAAAGTTGATGCTTTCGATTTAATGAGACAAGTATCAAAATACCAATTAAAAGCAGAATTATTGATTTTCTAACATTACACCATTAAAGGTGTTTTCTAATAACTATTTATCATCTTTATCACCTGGTCATATCGACCATTTGTCATTGTTTTGATCAGTATTGTGACTTCACGTCCATGCTGATGTGTCATTGTGTCCATCTATTGTTACCATTCATTGCATGTCATTAAGAGGGTCAAGCATTTCCTGGTCGAGACTTTATGATTAAGTCCTATAACTAATGGGACTGTATTGACAGTTTATGTGAATATAACATGTTAATTATACAGATTCTTATTGATGGACTCTTAGCGAACAATATTGTTTTAGTCATATCGAGAGAATTTGGTATTAACACGGTTCTTATGCCTTAGTGTTAGCCTTGTCCTTCTGTTCAAGGTCACAAATGAATACTTAGGTGGTTAGGGGAACAATAGAGGACAAAAGATGCCATTCATTCTGTTTCTGTTATGTGGCTAAAATATCTGTTACATGGCTAGAAGATCAATAGTAGTCTCACAAATACCAATTTGTATAAAGAACGTCCTTCCGAGTGACCGTTACGAAACATTTGTGTGTCTACCTTCTCTCACAGTTGTCAACCGATTGTTTCAAACTTTTCACATGGCTTACCTATGATGTCAAGATGTGCATAGCGATTCAGCATTAAAATCTACCTTGTGTTACCGGAGTTACTGTCCTTTTTTCGTCAAATATTATGTTAAAATACTTTGTGTGTCCATCTCCTCCCACAGTTTATAACTGATCGTTTTGAAACTACAGGATGCTTACCTATGATGTCAATATGTGCATGTCGGTTCTATGTCAAAATTGGCCTTATATTACAAATGTATCGGCCCTTTTTCGTTGTTTTAAGTAGGGGCTTCCATGTCCCATGGACACATTTTTAGTTTTGTTTATAAACAACATTGTTTTTGTGATATCACATTAATTTGTTATAAAAGCGTTTTTTTGTATTTATATATAAAAAGTAGTGGTTACAATAGCCTAAAGGTTTCTACTAGTCCTTACCATAGTAAAACGTGTATGTTACAACATGTAGATAAAATCAAACCTGGTTAGAATACTGGGAAACTTCCTTTATCAAGAAACCATACATGTCTGCTCTTAAACATTATCAAGGAAATGTGACATGGAATAATTATCTTCTTAAAAATATTCCTTCAGCGGGTATACTAACACTGGGACAAAGGTCAATATTATTTTGACCCCCATGCAACTGCATAACATTTCTGCTTATTCTTTAGAAATGTATATAAAACTGTCGAAGGCATGATGAGATGGATTAACATGTCCAGAATACAGTTAAGCCAAAACATAACAGGAAACTGTACTAAAACTATATTAAAGATTAGCACTCATTAACTGAGAACTACTCCGGACTGCACCAGACGAGCCTGTTTGAATTGAATTGGGTTTTATGGTGCACCAACACGAAAGGTTATATGGTGCCAAACATCTGTTTGATTTAGTGTACTTAAATGTAGTGTCAAGAAATACATTCTGTATATGACAAGCATTTGAAAATATGAAAAATTGCAAAGCTCTTTATTAGATCACCTGAGATCACTCCTCGGAAACCGCTTGGCCAATTTTGACCACACTTCACATGTATGATCCTTAGATGAATGCTTTATCAATTTGTTAAAATTAGGTCAGCGCGACATCCAACATGGCCGCCAATACCGTATATGGTCGAAACCTTAAAAAATCTTCTTCTCAAGAACCGCTGGACAGATTTCGACAGTTCTTCTTTTAAAAATGATCGCCAATGCCGAGACTATCAAGTTTGTTAAAATGAAGTCCCCGGGGTAAAAAATGACTGTGCCTCGGGGATCCAATGTTTATATATTGAGTTTTTGCATGTTTTTTATAGACTTATATAGGGAAAAACTTCTCTGAAACCACAAGGCACAGAGATTTCATGCATTACATGTAGCATCAGCTTATTGTCCTCTACTGAGTTTGTTCAAATGGTGACCTTGGGGTCACAGTTTTACATAGACTTATATAGGAAAAAAATAAAAAATCTTCTTTTCTGAAACTGCAAGAGCCAGATGTTTAATATTTTGCATTTTCTATAAGCTTATGGTCCTCTACCAAGTTTGTTCAAAATTAATGGTGAACCTGATTTGGCCCCGACTCGGGGATCACAGTTTTACATAGACTTGTTTAGGGAAAAAAATTAAAATATCTTCTTCTCTGAAACTACAAGAGCCAGAGGTTTAATATTTTGCATTTAGTATACGTTTATGGTCCTTTATCAAGTCTGTTCAAATGATGACCCTGTGGTCACATTTGGCCCCGCCCCGGAGGTCACAGTTTGACATAGGTTTGTATAGGGAAAAACTAAAACAAATCTTCCTCTCTGGAACTGCAAGAGCCAGAGGTTTAATATTTTGCATTTGCTATAAGCTTATGGTCCTCTACCAAGTTTGTTCAAATGGTGAACCTGGTGTCAAATTTGGCCCCGCCCTGGGGGTCACAGATTTACATACGCTTGTATAAGGAGAAACTTTGAAAAATCTTCTTCTGTGGAACTGCAAGAGCCAGAGGTTTAATATTTTGCATTTGCTATAAGCTTATGGTCCTCTACCAAGTTTGTTCAAATGGTGACCCTGGGGTCAAATTTGGCCCCCCGCCCCGGGGTTCACAGTTTTACATAGACTTATATAGGAAAAACATTAAAGTCTTTTTCTCTGGAACTACAAGAGCTAGAGGTTTAATATTTTGCATTTACTATACTCTTCTGATCCTTTACCAAGTTTGTTCAAATGGTGACCCCTGGGGTCACATTTGGCCCCACCCCAGGGGTCACATTTGGCCCCGCCACAGGGGTCACATCTACTTCTCTGACACCACAAGGCACACAGTCCTCATATATTACATGTAGCCCTGCCCCAGGTGTTACACTCGAGAACCTTCATTTTGTATTTGATCTTTTCCAAACTTTGACAGTGTCTTTATATCAATGTTGTTAACACAACAGAGGCCACATTTCTTGAACAATCTTAACCAAACTTGAACAGATTGTATATGACCATAAAATTTCGAATAAGTTTGATAATGTGCCAGTACTCAGGTGATCGATTTAGGGTCATTTTGGCCCTCTTGTTTTTTTATCCTACGAGCAAATATGGCCTGTTTTTTGGGTGTTCCATACAAACGAAATACAGCCTGTATTTTGGGGTTTTCTCGGAAGACAAATATGGCCTGTACTGCGTTTTTCTGTAAACTCAATAATATTTGAAATTCATAATATTTTTTTTGTGTGTGTCATTTTCATTGTATTACACAAAGGATGTCGCCTAAACCAAATATTTAACCACTCAACGTAACATGGTTTTAACTATTGAATAATCTTAATAACGTTTAATGGACGGATATGTGATAGCTCTGCATGCACTGCATGAGTAACAGAATAAATAAAATTAAAAGCAATGGGATTCCAAAAAGAAGAACCTTTGTTTGTTGACAGACATTCTATCATATGTATTTGCTAATTGAATTTCTGTATAAAACACATGTGTATTAATATTATTGATAAATATTGTGGAGGATAATGCACTTTTGATCTTACAATAATAACGAAAATTTCCCAGGAGAAATGTCATGTGAATAAGTGAATAACTACACATGAATATTACATTGCTTAATGGAACTTGCTGACAATTAACTTGATGCATATTTATTTAAAAATCAGTGTTTTATAAACAAAATCATTTAGATTTAGATACTCTTTATATAAGTTTTAATTGAAATGTTATATTGAAGATATTTTAGTTTTACCCTATATTTCATGTAATGATAGTCATATAGGCCTCTTCATTTTGGCAAAATGCAGTAATGCCACCTATAACACCCCAAAACTGCTGACAGTATTTTAACTCAACCCGCTAAGCACGACTATAATAGCCTTTACATCCATTGTAAACCCAGATCAGCTTGCGCGTAACTCGCAGACTGATCAGGGTTTACAATGTC
Organism: Cyrtodaria siliqua; assembly: GCA_037043455.1. Taxonomy (NCBI): domain Eukaryota; kingdom Metazoa; phylum Mollusca; class Bivalvia; order Adapedonta; family Hiatellidae; genus Cyrtodaria; species Cyrtodaria siliqua. Next base: position 48,187 of record JAWPHD010006343.1, read on the forward strand.
CGGCTGCTCAGTCATTTCCCAAAAACACCCCTTTGTCACATAAATGGAATGGTCTTAATTCAAAGAAAGAACAGTCCATTATATATATGTAGCAGGTTAAGGGTTAGCTAGTGGTAGGAATCGGTTGAAAATTCATGATCGATCATCAGAATTGTAACCAACTACTAATAAGCAGTCATTAATTGATAAATAGACGTGGCCTCGACATTATAGACGTTTTACACCAGTATAAGCCTGATTTCTGATTAGGGCTATTTTATTAAAGCATACCCCGGACCCCAGGAAGGTAATTAAATAAACATCTATGAGTGAACCCTATTTTTTGACATTTGGTTGTTCAAACTCAATATTGCATCTATGGGTGGGTGTTCAATTTTAAAAGTGCCTTCAGTTTTTGGACAACACCAAATTGACAAATTGGATGCTGCAAATAGACGTAGCCTGAAAAAAAAAAAAAGGCATCCAGGCGTGCTATGTATGTTTTAATGGAATAGCCCTTATAGCTATAGTGAAGAAAAGAGACAAGTATGTTTTGGTTATAAAGCAACTCGATGAAGCTGACCATGCAGTTTATTTTAAGATATGTTTTAGAGTTACTTGATCACTTGCTGCAAAGATAACTTTATTTAATTTAAAAAATAACATTTGATTAAGTTACACCTCTGACTGGTTGAAGTACAAAAAACGTCATTCCTTGAAGCCCTCCTAATGATGTATTTAATATGACCTCTGGATTTCAGTCACGAGTGGTGTACCAACAGAAGGGAGAGAGGAACTTCCACGCTTTCTACCAGTTGTTGATGGGAGCAACGGAACAAAAGTTAGCAGAGATGAAGCTGGTGAGAAATCCTGATCATTACCACTACATACGCCAGGGATCTGACTCCAAGGTGAGTACTTGAGCATAGCTGACCGCTCAAGGTGGCGTACATGGACCAAGTTTCATAAACCTCCTGATCATGATTAATGATTGATTATTGAACGTCTGTATTTCTGTAATACTGAAAGCCTTTTGCACAGGTCATCATGCATGCATAATAACAATTTTAACAAATTAGGTTGTATTTAATTGCTCACGTATCAAGAACTGACCAATCATAAATAAAAAAAAAAATCAGAACACTTATGTCAGTCATGTATAAGCAACTTGCTGTGTTGAGCATGCAGAACTTATGAGACATAAAGATTAAAGATAACTTGTGTAACAAGATACAGGTATATAGTTGAGAATTGGTTGCCAGTATAGCCATGTGTCTCGATAGACCAGTGTTAGAATCGTTACACAGTAAGCGAGAGAACCTGGGATTGAGTCCTGGTTGAAGCATGACTTTTACACTACATGTATTCTAAACTAAACATTTTAATGAAAACCATGATCATCACACTTTAATTATTAAGGTAAAAGGGAATAGCTCAGTTGCGTAACTTGCATTGTATGTAGGAAAAAATAAAAAAAAATAAAAAAAATTCACGGCGAAAATATTCTGATATGAAAGATAATACTCTATCTAAAACTTATGAAAATATTCTAGTCTAAAGATGTGAACATAACTAAAGTAACATTATTGATATTTTACCTAATTAGCATAGATTTATGCATATATAATGGCCAGTAGGCAGACTACCAATGCATGTTAGGAAACAAAGTAATACACAAATTCCACTCATCTAATCGCCATGATGAGTGCTCATTGATGCAGGATGAGCAGAAATTCAGATAAATTCTTTAACAGTTTAACAATTTGACCATTCAAATATTACATAGAAAACAAATTTCCCTGCCCTGTAATATATTTGCTTGAATGCTGATAATTGCAGTGTCCGACCATCAACGACCAATCGGATTACAGGAACGTGATGAATGCTATGAAGACTATGGGGTTTGCGTTCAAGCATGCTGAAACATTGTGGAAGGTCCTGGCAGCTGTTATGCTGATAGTAAGGGACATTTATGTCATAGTTTATTTACCAATCATTAAATTATTATGAAATGTACTCATGCATCAACCTAATGCCATTTGGTACTAAATATTCATACATGTCACAAGGACACTGACTCCATTTCTTGGATCCAATATAAGTCAAACATGTACTTTGTGTCACCCGCATAGCATGGCAGACAATTAGGGATGACTGTCCGTCGTCTGTTGTCCTTCATCATCATCGGTCCATCACACTTTAACCTGCAATCTAACCTTCTCCATAACTTCAGAAACTTCACACATATATTCATCTTACCTCAAGGAATGTTGTTACCCATGACCACCAATAACTCAAACTTTCATTTCGTCATAGTTTTGCCTATTTTCATAAAACTTTAGCCTGCAAACTACCCAAGATCATAACTGGCCATAACTTGAAAAATATTTGACTTATGTTCGTGAAACTTTACACACATCTTCTTCTTACCAAAAGGAATTTTGTTACACATGTCCAATAACTCTGACTTTCATTTCAGCAGGGTTATGCCCCTTACCATAAAACTTTAACTTGCAACCTAACCAACCTCCGCGCAGGGATATTGTAGCCACTAATACCTGCCACCACACAAATCGCATGACGATAGCTGAGGCCATGTGATTACAAAAATGGCGATACAATAGGTTATGCTTGGTACAGCAAACTCTTGCCGTAACCAACAGGCAATTGGTTACAAATAACATCATCACCTTCTAGAAGATGTTGAAAACATTCAACCTGGTTTTGGCTTGGGTGTAATCTCTTTATTAAATTTACGCACAGCTTCTGTAATGTTCTCAACGGAATACATGTTTGTTTACAAGTACTGTAACATAGTAACCAGTGTGCATGCATTTTCGCTAAATTTTTTTATTTTTTAATATAAATAAATTATTTGTATACCCAGATACCGTTTTTCACACTATTTTCCTATATTATGAACAAAGCAAGTTGAAATATTGGCCTAAAAGTTATTTAACCAAACAATTAAACTTAGCTAGATTTCAGCTATAAATGTGTGTGGTGGCAGTGATTACTGTAACAGAAAGGGGAAGTAACCTCTGCGGGGAGTTTGCAACCTAACCTGGCTCATAACTTGGCAAAACATTGACCTTTTATGTAGTCCATATAAAATACAGTTTTGTAAACTTAATTTCCCTATTTGTGTACCAGGGCAATGTTGAGTACCATGCACAGGATGACGTGCATGACCTGGCAGAAGTGTCTGATATGAAGTTACTCTCGGACATCAGCGGCCTGTTGTCTGTACGCACCGAGGACGCCGTGAAAGCGTTAACGCACCGAGTCATTGCTGCTGGTGGCAATGTTGTGGACAAGGGCCTTATGGTGAAGGAGGCTTTTACAGCAAGAGATGCCTTTGCAAAGGTGAGATTGTAATGTGTGATTCAGTAGGATGTATCATTTTATCAAATGATGCCATCCTATTTTCATCAGAAACAGATTCTTTTGTAAGATTCTGTATATAATTTATCATTGTTGTGGATGAAGAGCATCTATTCCTAACAGGTGTGTAAGATTGAGGTTATTTAACTGCTCGGATCAATTGTAGAGAAATCCTTCACGAGATTGTAGGCTCTTTTCACGAATGAGTGTATGCGAGTGAGTGAAAAAACAAAACATGCCTACTATCAAGTAAAAGATTTCCTTATAATCAGTTTGTGTATGATTTTAACGAAAATAATTGCATTTTGTTGAACATTCTCGACAAATGATGTCGACTCTCTCAACACTTCACTCATCTTGACTCATCGTCGCAGTTAATTATTTTTGTATTCAAAATAATTGCGTTACTAATATTAGTGATTTAGTTTTAAAAGATTAATACATAATGTAGTTGTAATTCAGCACCTCCGTGGCCGGGATGGTAAAGACCCTGTGGCCGGGATGGTAAAGACCCTCCGTGGCCGGGATGGTAAAGACCGTCCGTGGCCGGGATGGTAAAGACGCTGTGTCTTAAACGTTCTCGCCTCTCACCATTACGGGTTCGAATCCTGGAAGCTGGACTTGTCCAGTGAGAAAGTGTCAATTCTTACGGATGGAGGTACTGGTTCTACACAAGGAAAAATGGGGTTGTCTGCCCCTACCACAAAAAGATTGACCATCATATATGGCCAAACATGTTGCTAGAAAGGATATATTATTTGTTTGTATTGTGATTTACATCCTTTTCAACACATGTAAGGTTATATGATAGTCAATTTCTTTTGGGATGGAGGCAGACCACCAACTTTTCCTGGGTAGAACCAGTACTGTACACCTCCCGCCATCCGTAAGAATCGACACTTCCTCACTTACAAGTCAAGCTCCCAGTGGGAATCGAACCCATAGCGGTGAGACGCAAGAAAGTTTACAATGCAACGTCCTTAACCCCTTGGCCATGGAGACTAAAAAGTATGTAAAACACATTCAAACAAAGAATGCAAAAACTTACATGGTACAATCTCATGAAGTTCATATTCTGCATAATTATACTACTTGTTTCTTACTAATAAAAGTTTGCTGTAATTTGTTTTAGGCCGTTTATGACAGAATGTTTACCTGGATTGTTGCTCGTATCAATGAGGCCATAGATCCACACAGCACTGGTGTAGGATTTGTTGGCAAGAACACCGTGATAGGTGTGCTCGATATCTATGGTTTTGAAATATTCGACAATAACAGGTAAACATAATATGTTTAAGTTTCTTTTTGTAATGATTTACTGATATTGTTTATTTTAATGAAAGTTATTTGAAAATACATTTTAGTCTTGAGTTGGGCCATGCTTTTAATATCAGAAATGTTTGTTATGCTATTGTAATGAGACTAGTCCATCGGTTAGTTTCAGATCCTGTAAACTGTCCCCCATTTTACACTACCAGTTTTGCCACATATAATAGGATTATTACTAGAGTAACGTGCTCTGCCTCTCATGTGATCCTTGATCTGGCATTTACCTACTCGAGGAGGTACAAACTACCAGAACACGTTACTCTAGTAATGATCCTTTTATTATATACCTCTTACACATCATTAACATAGAAATATTTGCATTACTATTGCATACACATTCAATACAGCATATGATTTCTCGATAAAGTGCAGCGGTAAAATGTATATAGTTTTAAGGTGTAGGTGTTCATGAGTCTGACCTACTTGTTTTGTTTGTATGACGTAACGTCTTGAAGTTCTCGCGCATAGTGGCGTAAAACTTGCTTGAATCATTGGAAAAAACGCTGTTCTATTTTTAGTAAGATAGTGATACTAATTCTATTTTTAGTAGCATAGTGATAACCTGTAGTGTGATACAGGTTGTTGTATTCCATTGTAAGACAATGAAGGTACTATGTATATATTATTGATAGGTATATAATAAAAACTTGTACCATTTGATTATTATACGATTCTCATATGATACCTAGGCTAGTATGCGATACTTATATAAAAGGAGCAGTATATATATATGAACCATATATTTATTAAATATTATACGAGAATCATACTTAAAAGTAAACAAATATTTTGTTCATGAAAATTAAATGAAAATGTGTGTTTTAAAGACAAAACTTGTAGAAATTTATTCTCATGTGAAAATTATTTGAAACTCTATCATGATTATCTAAATATCATGATATGTTTTATATTAAAATTATACAGACCCAGTTGCATTTAGTTAACCCAAATAAATTAAGAACAAACACAGAACAAACGAAGGACGAATGATACACTGAACGCAAAATGAACGCTAAGTGCCTTTTTATCAATGCAAAATAAACGATGAATGCATTTTTTAAAATGATAAACACTGAAAACGAATGCAACCACTGAAATGCATTATTTAAAACAAATGCAAATGCATTTCACTTTTTTGGATAACTTCTTTTATTCTCCGTTTGAATGCATTTGAGCAGGGAGTAAGCATACAGGGAAAAGAAACTGGTTCATCAAACGCTCTAGTTTATCGATTTATATTGTCGCGCTAGAACGCCGCCATTTACTATTTTATCGATACAGGTAAATCGTAAGCACGTTACATTTGAAAAGTTAAAATTTCAGCCAACATCTCTAATTAGGCAGTTTTTACAGCCTCTTTTTTTTATGGCTTTCTGTTATAATCAACATCACCAAATTACCTTCATGACAAAGATAAATATGTCTACTATTCACTTTTTGTTATTATTAATGCCTAATATAACCCATACTTCGTATCTCGTTTGCAATAGCTCCACACCATTTTTAATTTGAAAAATTTGAAAAATTAAAAATTTCAGCTGATATCTTAAAAGGCACATTTTCATCACCTCTTTTTAGGCTTTGTCTTATAATCACCACCATGAAATTACCTTCTTGACAAATATAAATATGTCTACTATTCACTTTTTAGATCACCTGAGCCGAAGGCTCAAGGTGATCTATTGGGATCACTCTGCGTCCGTCGTCCGTCATCCGTCCGCCGTCCGTCATCGTCGTCGTCGTCGTTAACTTTTCTTCAAACGACTTCTCCTCAGAAACCGCTTGGCTAATTTTGACAAAACTTCACATGGATGATCCTTAGGTAAATGCTTTTTAGATTTGTTAAAATTAGGTCAGCGCGACATCCAAGATGGCCGCCATTGCCATATATGGTCGAAACCTTAAAAAATCATCTTCTCCAGAACCGCAGGACAGATTTCAACAGTTTTTCTTTTAAAATGATCGCCAACGCCTACACTATCAAGTTTGTTCAAATAAAGTCCCCGGGGTAAAAAATGGCCGTGCCCCGGGGATCCAAAGTTTGTATATTGAGATTTTGCATGTTTTTCATATAGACATATAGGAAAAAACTTTAAAAAATCTTCTTCTCTGAAACCACAAGACACAGAGATCTCATGTATTACATGTAGCATCAGCTTATGGTCCTCTACTAAGTTTGTTCAAATGGTGACCCTGGGGTCAAATTTGTCCCCGCCCCGAGGGGTCACAGTTTTACATAGACTTATATAGGAAAACACAATAAAAAATCTTCTTCTCGGAAACTACAAGAGCCAGAGGTTTAATGTTTTGCATTTACTATAAGTATATGGTCCTTGAGCAAGTTTGTTCAAATGGTGACCCCCGGGTCACATTTGACCCCGCCCCAAGGATCACATGGTTTGCATAGACATGTATAGGGAAAAACTTTAAAATCTTCTTCTCTGAAACTGCAAGAGCCAGAGGTTTAATATTTTGCATTTGCTATAAGCTTATGGTCCTCTACCAAGTTTGTTCAAATGGTGACCCAGGGGTCACATTTGGCCCCACCCCGGGGGTCACAGTTTTACATAGGCTTGTATAGGCAAAAACTGAAAACAATCTTCTTCTCTGAAACTACAAGAGCCAGAGGTTTAATATTTTGCATTTACTATAAGATTATAGTCCTTTACCAGGTTTGTTCAAATGGTGACCCTGGGGTCACATTTGGCCCCGCCCCGGTGGTCACAGTTTTACATAGACTTGTATAGGGAAAAACTTAAAAAATCTTCTCCTCTGAAACTGCAAGAGCCAGAGGTTTAACATTTTGCATTTACTATAAGATTATAGTCCTTTACCAGGTTTGTTCAAATGGTGACACTGGGGTTACATTTGGCCCCGCCCCAGGGTCACAGGTTTTACATAGACTTGTATAGGGAAAAACTTAAAAAATCTTCTTCTCCGAATCTGCTTGAGCCAGATGTTCAATATTTTGCATTTGCTATAAGCTTATAGTCCTCTACCAAGTTTGTTCAAATGGTGACGCTAGGGTTACATTTGACCCCACCCCAGGGGTCACGTTTTACATAGACTTGTATAGGGAAAACCTTAAACAATCTAATCTTCTCCGGAACTGCTTGAGCCAGATGTTCAATATTTTGCATTTTCTACAAGCTTTACCCAGTTTGTTCAAATGGTGACCCTGGTGTCAAATTTGGCCCCGCCCCGGGGGTCACAGTTTTACATAGATTTATATAGGAAATTTTTAAAAAAAAATCTTCTCTGAAAGTACAAGAGCCAGAGGTTTAATATTTTGCAGTTACTATAAGATTATGGTCCTATACCAAGTTTGTTCAAATGGTGACCCTGGGGTCATATTTGGCCCCGCCCCCGTGATCACAGTTTTACATAGACTTGTATAGGGAAAAATTAAAAAAATCTTCTTCTCTGAAACTGCAAGAGCCAGAGGTTTAATATTTTGCATTTACTATGCGCTTATAGTCCTTTACCAAGTTTATTAAACTGGTGACGGCTCTGCCCCAGGGGTCATATGTTTTACATAGACTTGTATAGGGAAAGACTTAAAAAATCTTCTCTTTCTGAAACCACAAGGCACACAGCTCTCCTATATTACATGTAGCCCTTGGGTCACATTTGGCCATGCCCCAGAGGTTACACCTTCATTTTGTCTTTGATCTTTACCAAACTTTGTCAATGTCTTTATATCAATGTTGGTAAACAACAGAGGCCACATTTCTCGGACAATCTTAACCAAACTTGCACAGATTGTATATGATCATAACATTTCGAAGAAGTTCGATAATGGACAATTACTCAGGTGATCGATATAGGGCCATCTTGGCCCTCTTGTTGTTATTATTAATGCCTAAATAACCCGTAGTCTCGTATCTTGTTTATATGGCTATACACTGTCACCATTTTTTATTTGGCGCAGAGTCTTTGTTACACGGAACTGTCTGGTAAAATGTGCTTTTATACATGCGAACAAATACACACTGTATCAGCGGACACAATGTTTATATTTCGCACCTTTATTGAGTTTGTAAGTGTAATAATTTATAAGAATTTGCTGTTTTTCACACACGCGCGGAACAACCGGAAGTAGTCATTTTCACGCAGTAGTGAAACACACGCGTGACAACATAAAATGGCAAAACGATCCGTTTCTCCTCCCTGTATACTTACTCCCTGATTTGAGTCGATAATTACAATTGTACTGCCATTTTACTGAAGAGCTGTATAAACTTTAAGAATTATATAATTTGGACGAAAACAAAGTATGTATTAATCGTGAGAGTAATGCCATTGTTAAATGCTGCACAAACGAATGCAAATGCATTTTCTACATTTTTGCTTTTAAACTCACACATTATGTTGCGTTCAGGAATGCAGTTCCGTTAATTTAAATGATTGCAGAGTTTCATTTATAATAATAAAAGAAAATGCATTTGTAAAAATGAAATGCAAATGGAATGCAAACCGAGCACAAATGAAATGCTTTTTTGGGTTAGTTGAACTGTATGAGACTCCTTTTATATAAGAAGGATTTGAGAAACATATGATATTCATATGAGGATACATGGATATGTTTATTATATATATGTCAAAGTTGCCGTTGCATACAAATCAAATTTTTTATTTCGTCCAGTTTTGAGCAGTTCTGCATCAACTACTGCAATGAGAAACTCCAGCAGCTGTTTATAGAGCTGGTCCTCAAACAAGAACAGGAGGAGTACATGCGAGAGGGGATAGAATGGCAGCACGTGGACTACTTTAACAACAAGGTCATCTGCGATCTCGTCGAGCAGCCGCACAAAGGTATCCTAGCCATCTTGGACGAAGCCTGTCTCAGTGTGGGCAAGGTTACAGATGAGGTTAGATTGCATACGTATTGCCATTTACCTGTCACACTGATTATTTCTCTCTTGGCTTCAAACCCCCATTCACCGTCTTTTGTCACCATTCTCTCTCTGCATCACCCATTCTCTTACTTCCATCAGCCTACTACCCCTGCTACCAGCCCCAGTTTTACTCACACAATCCCTAACTACTGCTCTTACTATCACAGACCCATCTCTTACTCCCATCAGCCACACACCCCTACTACCAGCCCCAGCTTTACTCACACAATCCCTAACTCCTCTTACTATCACAGACCCTGCTCCTACTCCCATCAGCCCACCACACCTACTACCAGCCCCAGCTTTACTCACACAATCCCTAACTCCTGCTCTTACTATCACAGACCCTGGTCTTACTCCCATCAGCCCACCACCCCTACTACCAGCCCCAGCAATACTCACACAATCCCTAACTCCAGCTCTTACTATCACAGACCCTGCTCTTACTCCCATCAGCCCACCACCCCTACTACCAGCCCCAGCTTTACTCACGCAATCCCTAACTCCTGCTCTTATTATCACAGACCCTTCTCTTACACCCATCAGCCCACCACCCCTACTACCAGCCCCCAGCTTTACTCACACAATCCCTAACTCCTGCTCTTACTATCACAGACCCTGCTCTTACTCCCATCAGCCCACCACCCCTACTACCAGCCCCAGCTTTACTCACACAATCCCTAACTCCTGCTCTTACTATCACAGACCCTTCTCTTACTCCCATCAGCCCACCACCCCTACTACCAGCTCCAGCTTTACTCGCACGATCCCTAACTCCTGCTCTTACTATCACAGACCCTTCTCTTAAGACAACAGCAGAAATGATAAATAACAGATTGAAGAATTGATAATAGATAATATATGAATAAATGTCTTCCTGTTAGAATTTCACTCTATACATTTAAACTTTTCAAACTTTGAAATAAATAGATTCCAATGAACTATTCATGATACTTAATGGATGTATTATGGTCTACAGTATCTATAATTGTATTATTTTACAGATGTTTCTAACGGCTATGAGTCAAAAACTGAGCAAAAATGATCGATTTACCTGCAGAACTGTAAGTATTCAGCTCGGAACTGTAATACATATTCATGTGTAAACTGTTATACATATTCATATGTATAACTAATTATACTTATTATACTGTAATACATAATGATGTGTGAACTGTAATACAAATTCATGTGTATAACTAATTATACTTAATATTAAACTGTGATACATATTCATGAGTATAACTTGGAAATGTAATATTTATGCATACATACCAATGTTTAAATTAATAAGAACAATGGCTGTTAACCAAGGAGGAAACCTGTCATCGTTTTTTAACATCGGAAGGGGCTGCCGTCAGGGCGACCCCTTGTCACCTTATATTTTTATTTTGTGTGCTGAAATATTGGCAATTAGAATAAGAAATAATAAAAATATTAAAGGTATTACTATAGAGAACGTAGAAACTAAACTTTCGCAATATGCAGACGATACATCTGTCTTTTTGGATGGATCTGATACATCTCTGAATGAAACACTCTCAGAACTATTAAAATACTCTAAATATTCTGGTTTAAATATAAATTTTGACAAAACACAAGTTGTATGGATAGGGAGGAAAAAATACAGTTCAGATACAATCAAAACAAAATGGAAACTTAACTGGGGAAAAGATAATTTCAAGCTACTAGGAATACATTTCAACGTCGACTTAGGTAAAATGATAGAATTAAACTATAATGATAAGATATTAAAAATCCAAAATACAGTAAAGATATGGAAGCGAAGATATTTAACACCGATTGGTAAAATCACAGTTATTAAAACATTACTACTTCCTATTTTAAATCATTTATTTATATCTCTTCCAAACCCAAATGAAAACACAATAACAAAAATTAATAACATATTGTATGACTTTTTATGGGAAGGCCCTGCAAAAATAAAAAAATCCGTAATAGTTAAGCAACATTTTGAAGGTGGTCTCAAAATGATTAATCTTAAAGCATTTATATTCAGCCTTAAAACTACATGGATAAGACGACTCATAACTAATGAGGGCACTTGGAAGCAACTGGTTGAAAAAATAATAGATATTAAAAAATTAACATCTTTTGGCAAAAATTACTGTGAAACATTAATAAAAAAAATTAAAAATAATTTCTGGAAAGATGTGCTGATTTCATATGTTAAACTTATTGATTTTAGTTTGCCTAACTCACCTGAGGACTTTTTGTCAAACCCACTACTCTATAATAACAATATTTTGATTGGCGGTAAGCCATTTTTTAACGAAGTATGGTATAGGAAAGGCATAATTTTTATAAATGACTTAATCAATGAAAATGGTGGATTTTATTCCTTTACTGAGTTTGAAGAAAAAACTGGCATTAAAACAAATTTTCTAATCTACGAAGGAGTAGTAGCTGCCATAAAAACATTTAGAAAACAATTGCAAAACAAAATAACAATGAACAAATTAGAAAACCCAATTTTACCTGCGAATATTAAAGCAATCATCAAAAACAAGAAAGGTTGCATTGATATGTATTCCATTTTTAATAGAAATAATGAAAGTCCAACATCAAAAATCAAATGGGAACATATTTATGATATTGAAGCCGAAACATGGAAAGACATATATTCATCCCCTTTCAAAATTACCTCTAGCACAATACTACAATGGTTTCAAACAAGAATTAACCATCGGCTTCTTTCAACACAGCATTATCTACATAAAATAAAAAAAGCTGAAAACCCTTTCTGCCACTTCTGCCACCAAGACGAGACTATAGTTCATATGTTTTGGACCTGTCCTTCATCTCAGAATTTTTTAACACAGATAAACTCTTTCTTTTTAACAAAAAACATAAATCTGAATCTGTCAGAACAAGCATTTATTTTTAACACAGGTGAAGAACAATCGACTGTAGAGTTACAAATTATTTTAGAAATGAAATACTATATATTTACCTCAAAACGACTAAAAACACCGCTCTCCCTTACCCCAATGATATACAGACTAAGGTATCTGTATGAAACACATAGACAAATCGCAATTAGAAATAATCAACTAGAAAGATTTGAAAATTCATGGAGCAAGTACAAAACCATTGTAGATTAATCAGTATTATACTAACTCCTATCCATGCACTTCTCCGGGTACAATTTTAGAGCAAACCCAAGACACTGACAATTCGTAAATCAATTTTGAATATTTAATACTTACATATACAAATTTTATAAGCAGATGGGCCTTTGGACAGCAATCAACTGTTAGGTAAAGAAGTTTTTTTTTTTCCTTAAACAGAATTTTTCTTTTTCTTCCTGAAATCATAATTTTTATGCTCCCTGCCATAACTGTACAATACATGTATTTTTTCTGTATTAATTGTAATTTCATTATGCTAAAATAGTATTTCATATAAATATTGCATGTAAATGTAAAGATATTGTAAGGTGTGGCAAGGGATGGTCCTCCCCGACCCTTGCTCCACCAATTGACGGGGAGATTAAACGGGTCGTCAGAAGACGGCTCAAAAAAAAAAAAAAAAAAAAAGAACAATGTTTTACCAAATATACGCCATGTTAAAAGTCTTCCAAGAATAATGATACAGCTTTGTAATCGACAGCGACATGATAGTTGCTAAAGCTGCTTTATTTATAGTTGTCGTTATGGAACTGTCCGACAGTTTTTTTTATTGTTTCGCCTTCGAAGAAGATTGCGAGACATATATCGATTGTGGCGACTGCGTTAACATTTAAGTTAAAGATTTGCCTTAAAGTTTTTCACATTCGAACGTTGCATATGTCGGTATCATCAGGGCCACTCATACACTCAGGTTCCATAACTCTGTGTTACATTTTAGCAAAACTATAGCTTTTTTTTCAATTTAGAAAATCATTTACGTTGAAGACAGTAGTCGGTATATAAAATGTAGGTATAACAGTTTAGTGTGTTCCCCAGGATTTAAAAATGGCAAGGTGCTCCTTGAAAAAGGGTATTTTTAAAGGCGCAAAACTTTGTAAAAAAGGGCATATCCAGCACGCGAAAATTTCAGAATGAAGCAACAGAAAAACATTTTAATTTGCAAAGGAACTAAAATATAAAGTTGTAATAAATAGATAATGCAGTTCTCACTCATTTATTTCATTGTTTTAGTTGCTCTTCTAGAATTTTTTTTATACAATTCATTGTCAATGTTAAGTAAGCATAACACTGAGCCTTTATGTTTCTTTTAAATGAATAACATTTAAAAAAAAATATTCTGGAAAACACTAAGTGAAAGTAGAACATTTTAAAGCATCTGAAATAAAGAGTATCCGGATTTTTGTCAGCTTTTTACGCAAACAAAGTTTTACAATTGTTTGTGCCAGTGTATAGTTAATAGCATCAATTATAGTTTGGGTGGAAAACAGTCAGATATGACTATACATTGATGAAAATGTTATAAAAGTTGCCGTCTTTATTCATTGTGTATCGATTTAGTTTGACAACTCGAAGCAAAAAGCAAACTGGAAGTTACCAACATAATCTCGTTTTGATGTTTTTTGATGCGATTTCGAATAGTTTGATATTTTCTCATCGTGTTTATGTTTTAATTGCGATTAAATGAATCAGACAGAGTACATTTACTTGAGATTTTCAATGAAATATGAATAAACATATTTTCATACCAATCACAAAATGTTGACCGGATTTGCATGAGTTTATCCCAGTTATCGGCAAACGGGGATAATTAACACCTCTGCTCAAACTAATCCTTACTCAACACTCCATGTATACAGCATTTAAAATTTACACCTGCTCGATTTATTGCCTAAGGAGGACAATAAATATTAGGCATGACGAATTTAGGGGCAAAAGGGCGGATAGATAGCGTCAACGGGACTCGTTTTTAGGGCAGGACGGGCCAAAAAAGGGGCAGGGTGGATCGCCCCGCCATTACGTTTTAGGGGAAACACTAAACATGAAGGTATAACATTATATATAACGTGATGTAAGTATATCACGATTTAGGTATAAAATGATGTAGATATAACATGATGTAAATATAACATGATTTAGGTATAACAGGAAGGAATAGCATGTAGATATAACATAATGTAAGTATAACATGATTTAGGTATAACAGGAAGGAATAGCATGTAGATATAACATAATGTAAGTATAACATGATTTAGGTATAACAGGAAGGAATAGCATGTAGATATAACATAATGTAAGTATAACATGATTTAGGTATAACAGGAAGGAATAGCATGTAGGTATAACATAATGTAAATATAACATGATTTAGGTATAACGATAGGAATAGCATGTAGATATAAAATGATGTAAATATAACATGATTTAGGTATAACAGGAAGAAATAACATGTTGGTATAACATACAGGTATTTGAGTGTACCATGTCATTTGCAGCTGAATCCCTCAGACAAGACGCTGGAGCACCACCGGGAGTTCAGGGTCAAGCACTACGCTGGTGACGTCGTGTATGCTGTAGATGGATTCATTGAGAAAAACAGGGACACACTATTCCAAGACTTCAAAAGACTTCTGTATAATAGGTAAACAATTGTTAATACATTTTCAAAATGCTGAACTGGTATACTAACAACGATACGGCAGAGTGACTTGTGTACTGATATGTAATATTAACAAAGTATGTTGATTTCTGATTTCTGAGGCTTTATCCAGCTCCGGTGATTTATGTTGAACATGGAGGATATTACATTTGTGACTGTGTATTATTGATTTTAATAAACAAGTTAGATAAAATGATAGGATAGGAGGCTCTGCCGAGGAGAGCTGAGTATTCTATTTTTTTATCCACTGATTTATTAAAGTCAGTAATACACAGTCACGAATGTAAGATACTCTATCACATAACACACCTATGACGTGATGTTGTCAATTTACCTTTAATATACAGTGGCAATTTGTACGAGAAATCATGACGTCGTTTTGTTACGTGGCTAGCTGTTACGGGTTCACACGACAAATAATGCAACACCCTAAACCAAATTTAATGTTACTAACATGCATTTTATGAAGCAAGATTTTAAATAATGACAAATATTTAAGGTGTCTGGACGTATTGCATGATATACCGTGCAAACAATTGGGACTAAATGTTTTACAGATTTTTTTCCCCTCCTTCTGAAATATGTTCATATGTTCCCAGCCTCAACATTTCATTATGCTAAAATATTATTTCATATGCATATTGTAATTTGTATATGTAAGGTGTGGTAAGGGATGGTCCTCAACGACACTTGCTGCTCCACCTATTGATGGGGAGATTAAACAGGTCGTCAAAAGACAGCTAAAAAAAAATAAAAAAATGTTTCACTGTACACACAGTTATTCGGTGCTCATTTGCATCTATAATACACCAGTGTATTATGATAAATAAGTCATGGCTTTATTTCACTCCCAAAAGCCATGTTATGTGATAAATATAACTTCTGCCTAGTATCAGGTTTAAGCTAGCTATTATATTGCTTTTTTTGTGACCTGCATAGCATGGCAGACACTTAGGGACCACTTTGTTCTTTGCCATCGTCGTCCATCACGCTTTAACCTGCAACATAACCTTGGCCATAACTTGCGTTCATAAACTTCACACACATCTTCATTTACCTTAAGGAATGTCATTAAACATGTCCAATAACTCATTTTTGCAGAGTTATGCCCCTTTTCATAAAACTTAAACATGCAACTTAACCAAGGGTGACACAAGTGTTCCGTGGAACACCCTTCTAGTACATGCAATATTTGCAGATACGTTTTACATTCCTCGTTAAATCAATATTTTGTTGATGATTTTTTGCTGTGCTCTATATTGATGGTAATTTAAGAGAAGTATTTGGACATTAAACTGATGTCTAAGGTAGAATACAGAATGTTATGATTTTTGTTTCAGTGACGATGAGTTGATCAAGATGATGTGGCCTGAGGGAAAATTGTCTGTAACTGAGGTATACTACTTAAACATGTTTATTAAATATGATAAATAAGGGTTAATGAGTTCTCCATGAACATGCCAACTTATTCCTCCTACCCCAAGTTCCAGTTTTGTAACTGAAAGAACACTGTTAAATCAGATCATTATCTAGTGGCCAGCAATACAACATTTTAGAAACACTGCACATATCATATCTACATCTCATGCCTAACACTTATTATTGTCATATTTGTCTCTGAATAGTTAGATTTGTGCGCATAAATCTATAGTTTAAAGAGCTGGCTGTAGAACTCAATAATGATACAGATCACTAAAGATTGTAACATGTAATACTTCCATTTGCAGACGACCAAGAGACCACCAACAGCAGGCTTCAGTTTCAAGAATTCCATCATAGCACTTGTTGACCGCCTCGCATCCAAGGTAAGCCATATTGCTTGTATGCTTTTGTCAGTTTCAGACAAAATTAGAACTTTTACATTTATATTTTTGATTATGGATTTTTGAACTCGCAAAGCTTTGACTTCATAATTTAGAATTATAATTCACGTAACCAGGTACATGCAAATGGTGAATAATCAGTTGCCAACCGTGCATCCTCGACAGCTCAGGTTTCAGAGTGCTGGCATGGTAAGCCAGAGACCCTGGGTTTGAGTCCTGTTTTAGGCAGGGTTTTTTACACTTTGATTTAAGAAAATGGTTTTACTAACTTTTTCAGTAGAAAGACTTATATTTCATATTCAGTATGTTAGGTGTGTGGCGAAAAAAAACATGACTATAAAAAGAATCAATGTTTCAATCAATAATTGTTACACTGTTTTGATCGAAATGGTGAAGGATTTATTTAACTGTACTGATAATAATAATTTAAACTTCAACTGAGTGTTCAATGAAATTAAAACATGTTTTTGTCTTCACCGTTTCATTTCTACAGTTTTGTTTTGTTCATGCATGGTATACATCTTTTTTCTGTAAAGGAAGGGCGCCAGGTATTTATTGATTGAAGAAGCATCAACAACAAAACAATATCTTTCCCTTTAGTACCCTTTGATGACAGTATAATTATGTTCTTGTTTATATAACTTGTTATTTAATGTGATAATCAATTCCTCAGCATGAAATCTATGATTTAATTTTCGTCAGTTTTCATGCACAGTATGACCTGTTTGTGTCGAGGTGCCGACAAACACCATTCATTCATTCTCATTTATTCATAGTTGATCTTTTGTGTCTTTTGGTACATAAATATGCTAATGAATGCTAATCGTATACCCATTTCACAAAAAAGTCCTCCTCTTCCTCAGTTCATATTGAAATGGAGTATCGAAAGTTAAAGGGACAACGGCAATCTAGAAGTTTTTTTCAAGCATCAATATTAGCATCTCTACTTATTTATCAAGGAACATTTTGACGTTAAACCTACTTGCATATCATTAATTAAAATTTAGATTTTTCAATTTTCTATGTTTTTTTTACCAAATGTTGAAATATAGTATTGGTGCAGTATTATCAAAAGTCAGTAATATACAAAAACAATTTGGCTTATACTATTCTTTTAATTATTATTAATGATTGAAATAATGCATGTTCTTTAGAAAAACTAACGGGACGCCACGAGTTTTCAAAAAATCAAGATTGCCATGTGTCCCTTTACTAAATAATTCTTGTCTCTGAGACTGATACCATCATCTGTTTGTTGTATTCAATCTTGAAATATCCAAAATTAGTGACAGCTTTACTGAAACTTGCTATTTTACTGTTTAATCTCTTTTCATGTCTTAAACAAAATCACAATAGTAACTGTCATATATCTGCTGTTGTTATGCCATAACTTATCCATGAACAACACTGTCTTGATAAATAAATTGTTGTAATTTTTTTTTGTTATTTTGCTTATTAGTTTAATCTAGTTTTGTCATTTTCATGCTTGTTTCATCATTTATAAAGAGAGGGCTGGCGTGGCGCAGACGGTAGCAAGGCGGATTTGTATGAACCATCAAATGAAGAATTTCCTTAGAATCAAGCAAAATAGTAATAGACAATCAATTTAAGAAATTTTAAAAACATTCTAAAAACAGTTTATGATTTTAACCATGATTGTGTACTTTGTTGAACATGCTTGGCAATGGCCTTGATGTCATCAATACTTCATTGTCATGACTTAGCATTCAGTAATTGCTTTCAGATTTACCTACGATTTCTTTCAGATTTGGTTGGAAAAAAAAAAAAGATAATTTATTTTAAATTAGGGCTATTCCATTAAAACATACATGGGACCCCAGGAAGGCACTTTTGAAATTGAACACATACCCATAGATGCAAAATTTAGTTTAAAGAACCAAATTTCAGAAAATAGGGTTCACCCATCAATGTTTATTTAATTGCCTTCCTGGGGTGCCAGGCATGTTGTAATGGAATAGCTCTTATAAGATATCATAATCTTTCTCCTATAGAAATAGTAAAATGATAGCAAATACTAGTGTCATGTATGGTCAGTTCAATGCTACGCCTGGATGTGATGTTTTCCATTTATCAGGGCATATATGCCTCATTATGTCTTTATTTATCATGCAACTAATTGTTCTACTGTATTGTACAGCTACTGTCGACTAACCTAATATTTTCTGCCCAGCTGCTGTATTATGCTAGTAGCTACACACGCTATTATTCGATGACTTAAAAAGTCAGGAATCAGTCATTTAAACTACAAATGTACACAATATGTTTTATGCTTAACAATCTAGAACTGCAATAATTATCAAAAGAAAGTATTTTGCATATATTATCGATATTAAATATACTTAAAACGCCGAAAACATTTTTTGCCAAAGTTACTTCCCCTGACAAACTATCCTCCATTTGTATTTTTATATCAGCAGACGTACACTGTACATTTCCATTGTTTTTCAGGTAAATTATGTTATTTAAAACAGTTGCATGATAAAAAAATTACATTACAGAGGCTCGCATTTATCCCTTTTCTTACACTCGCCAAAATACAACTGAAATTCTAAGTTACTAACCATTTTATTCTTATTTACATTACAAAAAGGTGGAAACTAGATTTGTCAGTTAAGGCAAACTCTTAGTTGAATATGTTGATAAATGTTGAATGATGTGTTAAGGAATAGTCCATCTACATTGTAGTGTTCAGGAATAGTCCATCTACATTGTAGTGTTCAGGAATAGTCCATCTACATTGTAGTGTTCAGGAATAGTCCATCTGCATTGTAACTGATGGCAAATGTGATGTCTATTTAATTCACTATGTTGTGTTATACTCGAGCCCCATTTTATAATTGGCCATTCTGTTGTCCTATACAGGAGCCACATTATATAATTCACCATTCTGTTGTCTTATACAGGAGCCCCATTATGTACGCTGTATCAAGCCAAATGAGATGAAGTCCCCCAGCAAGTTTGACGATCTTAGATGTAAGCATCAGGTCATGTACCTCGGCCTACTGGAAAATGTGAGGGTGCGCAGGGCAGGGTTCGCATTCAGGTCCCATTACGAACGATTCTTGCAAAGGTGAGTATTACTCTAGCCAATGTATCATGTCATAAAAACATTAGAGAGCTGCTGAAGCCACCTGCTCTCCAGACTGAATATGTACTGAGCATGGAGAGAACAGTTTTGATGCAAAAGTTTGATTATTGTTAAGAGCTAGTCCATTAAAAAATACCCGGGTACCCAGGAAGGCAATTTATTAAGCATCTATGGGTGAACCCTATTTTCTGAAATTTGTTCATTAAACTCTATGGGTGTTCAATATCAAAAGTGCCTTCCTAGGCTCCCATGTATTTTTTTAATGGGATAGACTTATTAAACATAGTCTATACAGTGTTGAAACTTTCCTTATCATTTGGGTTGACTGAAATTCATATATATAGAATCTTATGAGTGTTCATTTTTAATATGCAAAAAATGAAATAGGTTGCAATTAAATTGAGTGGAATGTCCCGTTAGCACATCATTATTACATTATATTGGGACAGCAAACTCAAGAGGGAGATGAATGAACTATGATGTTTCCCATCATACCTGGTTCTACCAGAGAGTGAACCCATGCTGGGCAGAGGTCTGTAACTCTACAGAACAATGCCTTATCCACTAAGCTAGCGAGACCGTTGACTCTTATTCTTTACATGCCTTAAATATAAATATTTAGATTATTCAACAAGTTTCATATTTTTGTCATCGAACAAGCAAGAATGTAAGATTCTTTTTCTCGTATGACATCATTTGACTAAGATAGATTAGGTTGATTATACAAGTTATATGTTAAGGTATGTATTGCAGTCCATTATTTTAGATATCCTTAACTTCAAACATTTTAGATACAAGATGATCACCAAGTACACGTGGCCGACATACAAGGGCACGGCCTACGATGGGGTCAAGATGATTGTCAAACACATGGGCTTTGAGAATGATGTGAAGTTTGGTAAATCCAAGATATTCATTAGGTCCCCACAGACGCTGTTTGCTTTGGAGGAAGAGCGCGATAAATTCATCCCCCATATTATTCTGTACATGCAAAAGGTGAGTTTTTTGTCAGATACCATTCTGTGAGCAGTCTAGGTAAACACGGATAAAGAGTAAATATGGGCAAATTACAAAACTAAAAAATATATCCACTTTCTGATTTTTTTCTCTACAGTCAATGTTATTTGTAAATAGATAATGAGGTATTTGTAGCAGATATGATGTTTAATGTAAAATGCACATCTGTTAGAAAAACATACTGGAGTGTCCATATTTATATTCCATGTATTATTT
This sequence comes from Cyrtodaria siliqua, assembly GCA_037043455.1. NCBI lineage: Eukaryota > Metazoa > Mollusca > Bivalvia > Adapedonta > Hiatellidae > Cyrtodaria > Cyrtodaria siliqua. The sequence continues at coordinate 69,531 of JAWPHD010006343.1, forward strand.
GTCATGTATCATGTGTCATGTAATGTGTTACGTATCATGGATCACATGCTATGTGCCATGAGTGTCCTATCATGTGTCATGTAATATTTGTTCTGTATTATTGTCATGTATCACATGCTATGTGCCATGTGTGTCATATCATGTGTCATGTAATTTGTGTTATGTATTATTTGTCATGTATCACATGCTATGTGTCGTGAGTGTCATCATGTGTCATGTAATGTGTTATGTATTATTGTCATGATTCATTAGCTATTGCCATGTGTGTCATATCATGTGTCATGTAATATGTGATATGTATTATTGTCATGATTCATATGATATGTGCCATGTGTATCATATCATGTGTCATGTAATATGTGTTATGTATTATTTGTCATGTATCACATGATATGTGCCATGTATGTGTCATATCATGTGTCATGTAATATGTGTTATGTATTAGTATTGTCATGTATCACATGCTATGTGCCATGTGTGTCATATTATGTGTCATGTAATATGTGTTATGTATTAGTATTGTCATGTATCACATGCTATGTGCCATGTGTGTCATATTATGTGTCATGTAATAATGTTATGTATTACTTGTATCACATGCTACAAGAGGTGTTCAACTTATAACGTAACACTTTTGTTTTAAGATGTTATTCTTCAGCGGAAATGGTTATCATAAAACATGCATGATTTAATGTTGTGAAACTGTTATTTAGAACATATGCATTTAAAAATAATCTACATGTTCATGCTGTTCGCTTGAAATTTCATTTTGAATTTAATAGGTACCCACTAGTTTCCAGTTTTAAACCTATATGTTTCTATTGCCATAGAGATTTACCTTAAACCAAATAATTTACCAAAATAAGCATTTTATTCATATTTTATGAGACAAAAAAATTAAAAGTTATTGTTGCTGTATTTATATCACATACCATATAAAGATATATTTTGGTCAAATTTTTTCATCATTATTTATCCCCGTGTGGTTGCCGGGGTAGAATACAACCACTGCAAAGACACCGTCACATGCAGAGGGGTAGGACCCCCCCATTCATATTCATTTTGTCATTTTTTGTTCATGCTCATTAAAGGACTTCATCATGACCCCTGCATTGTTTCAGGTGCCATCTCCCTCACATCACTAAGAGCAGTGGCAGAAAAACAATAAACGTGGCTCCAGCGTAAATGGAGTTTTTACGATAGAATTTGCAGCAACTCTGCAGTTCAGGGTGAGAAGGCTCTAGGCCCATTTTCCATATTTTATCTCGATGTACATGGAAGTCGAGCCTGGCATGTTCATGCCTGTTAGGCGCCATATAACGTGTAATGTCTTGGTGCACCTTAAAACCCCACTTCAATTCATCATTATTTGCAAATGTGTGTGTTTTGCCCCTAAATCTTAAGTTACATATTTTTTTCATTTCCTTTCATATAATAAAGTAACGAAACTTATTTTTATCTTGACTGATCAGAGATCAGCAGAGCTTATGCTGGGTGCAGCGTCCGTCTGTCCGTCCGTCTGTCTGTCCGTAAAAAAAAATTTGTAGCGACAACTCCTCTGAAACTACTGAATGGATTTTCATGAAACTTTACAGAAATGTTGCCCATGAAGTCTAGTTAATCCTAGCAAAAATTCATGTTGATGTGAAATCCAAGATGGCTGCCAAATCTAAAAATAGGTTTTTAAAAAACAAGTTTGTAGCGACTACTTCTTGAAAACTCTAAGTGATATTGATATGTGACTTTTTCTAAAATGATCAACATGACATGATGTTGGTCCTTGTCGAAAATCGTTTTGATTCGACGTTAAACATGGCTGCCAGCGGCCATCTTTGTTTACATAGTTATATAATGAAAACTTGTAGCGACTACACCTCTGAAACTACTTGGCGGATTTTCATGAAACTTCACAGGAATGTTGCTCTTGATGTCTTATTGATCCTAGCAAAATTTCAGATCGGCCAGAAATTCAAGATGGCCACCACAGCTAAACATAGATTTTTAAAAAATAAGTTTGTAGCGACTACTTCTTGAAAACTATAAGTGATATTGATATGGGACTTTTTCTAAAATGATCAACATGACATGATGGTTATCCGAGTCGAACATTATTTTGATTCGACGTTAAACATGGCTGCCAGTGGCCATCTTTGTTTACATAGAGTTATATAATGAAAACTTGTAGCGATTACTCCTCTGAAACTACTTGACGGATTTTCATGAAATTTCACACGAATGTTACTCTTGATGTCTTATTGATCCTAGCAAAGATTCAGGTCGGCCGGAAATTCAAGATGGCCGCCATGGCTAAAAATAGCTTTTCAAAATACAAGTTTGTAGCGACTACTTCTTGAAAACTATAAGTGATATTGATATGGGACTTTCTCTAAAATGATCAGCATGACATGATGTTGGTCCTTGCGAAAATAGTTTTGATTCGATGTGAAACATGGCTGTCAGCTGCCATCTTTGTTTACATAGAGTTATATAATGAAAACTTGTAGCGACTACTCTGCTGAAACTACTTGACGGATTTTCATGAAACTTAACAGGAATGTTGCTCTTGGTGTCTAATTGATCCTAGCAAAATTTCAGGTCGGCCGAAAATTCAAGATGGCCGCCACGGCTAAAAATAATTTTTCGAAAAACAAGTCTGTAGCAACTACTTCCTGAAATCAAAATCAATCAGTAGAGCTTTAAGGTCATTGACCTCTTGTTTTATAAAGGAGGACAAAATAACAACGCATGGAGCTGATGTTTCGAACTAGAAGTTTTTAAAGATTTAATATATCATACTACTATTACCTTAAACAACAAATTAAAAGCATTTGTTCTTAAATTTGTTTTGCCGTAACTTTTTATAATTGAAGATATTTGCTTCAAAATGTCATTCTTTACCATTTTACAAAAATATGTATGCAGCAAAATATAATAAATAGTTCATGTCATAATGTTTTATATCGAAAGAAACATTAGACTTGACATTAAAATGAAAATATTCGGCGAGAATGTCAAGATGTTTGAATCAGGTACAAAATGAAAGTGTTACATTATAAGTTGAACACCTCTCGTATGTGCCATGTGTCATATCATGTGTCATGTAATATGTGTTACATATTTATTGTCATGTATCACATGCTATGTGCCATGTGTGTCGTGTCATGTAATATGTGTTCTGTTTTATTGTCATGTATCACATGCTATGTGCCATGTGTGTCATATTATGTGTCATGTAATATGTGTTATGTTTTAGTGTTATGTATCATTTGTATATGTGTCATGTAATATGTGATATGTATTATTTGTCGTGTATCACATGCTATGTGCCATGAGTGTCATATCATGTGTCATGTAATATGTGTTATGTATTAGTGTTATGTATCATTTGTATATGTGTCATGTAATATGTGATATGTATTATTGTCATGATTCATATGCTATGTGCCATGTGTGTCATATCATGTGTCATGTAATGTGTGATATGTATTATTTGTCATGTATCACATGCTATGTGCCATGAGTGTCATATCATGTGTCATTAATATGTGATATGTATTATTTGTCATGTATCACATGCTATGTGCCATGAGTGTCATATCATGTGTCATGTAATATGTGATATGTATTATTTGTCATGTATCACATGCTATGTGCCATGAGTGTCATATCATGTGTCATGTAATATGTGATATGTATTATTTGTCATGTATCACATGATATGTGCCATGTGTGTCATATCATGTGTCATGTGATATGTATTATTTGTTATGTATCACATGCTATGTGCCATGTGTGTCATATTATGTGTCATGTAATATGTGTTATATATTATTCTCATGTATCACATGCAATGTGCCATGTGTGTCATATTATGTGTCGTGTAATATGTGATATCTATTATTTGTCATGTATCATATGCTATGTGCCATGTGTGTCATATCATGTGTCATGTAATATGTGATAATGTATTATTTGTCATGTATCACATGCTATGTGCCATGAGTGTCACATCATGTGTCATGTAATATGTGATATGTATTATTTGTCATGTATCACATGATATGTGCCATGTGTGTCATATCATGTGTCATGTAATATGTGATATGTATTATTTGTCATGTATCACATGCTATGTGCCATGTGTGTCATATTATGTGTCATGTAATATGTGTTATATATTATTCTCATGTATCACATGCTATGTGCCATGAGTGTCATATCATGTGTCATGTAATATGTGATATGTATTATTTGTCATGTATCACATGATATGTGCCATGTGTGTCATATAATGTGTCATGTATTATGTGATATGTATTATTTGTTATGTATCACATGCTATGTGCCATGTGTGTCATATCATGTGTCATGTAATATGTGATATCTATTATTTGTCATGTATCATATGCTATGTGCCATGTGTGTCATATCATGTGTCATGTAATGTGTGATATGTATTATTTGTCATGTATCACATGCTATGTGCCATGAGTCATATCATGTGTCATTAATATGTGATATGTATTATTTGTCATGTATCAAATGCTATGTGCCATGTGTGTCATATCATGTGTCATGTAATATGTGATATGTATTATTTGTCATGTATCACATGCTATGTGCCATGAGTGTCACATCATGTGTCATGTAATATGTGATATGTATTATTTGTCATGTATCACATGATATGTGCCATGTGTGTCATATCATGTGTCATGTAATATGTGATATGTATTATTTGTCATGTATCACATGCTATGTGCCATGTGTGTCATATTATGTGTCATGTAATATGTGTTATATATTATTCTCATGTATCACATGCTATGTGCCATGTGTGTCATATTATGTGTCGGGTATATGTGATATGTATTATTTGTCATGTATCATATGCTATATGCCATGTGTGTCATATTATGTGTCATGTAATATGTCTTATGTCTTATTGTCATGTATCATTAATGTCTCATGTATCATGTGAAATGTGTTACGTGTTGTGTATTGTATTATGTGTTATGTGCTGTGTAATATTTGTTATGTATTGCATATCATGTGTTATGTATTAGTGTTATGTATCATTTGTATATGTGTTATGTATTATGTGTTGTGTATCATGTGGTATGTATAATGTGGTATGTATCATATATTAATTGTTATGTATTATGTATGCATCATTTGTATATGTATTATGTGTTATGTATCATGTGTCATGTGTTAAGTATCATGTGGTATGTATCATGTGTTAAGTATCATGTGTTATGTATCGTATCATGTGTCATGTGTTAAGTATCATGTGTTGTGTATCATGTGTCATATGTTAAGTATCATGTTTAACAATGCTAGAAGAAGCTATTTACCAAGTGTATTTCTGTGTCAGATGTGGAGGGGAGGCAACGCGAGAAGAAAGGCCAAGAAGATGAGGGCCATATACTACATCATGTCACGCTTCAGGCGATACAAACTGCGGTCATATATCAGTAAGGTCATCACACTATTCAAGTAAGTGCCAGTTCAATCAATCTGTTTTACTTGAAATTGTTTAAATTAATTGTATTTAAAACAGCTTTAATAATCAAAGGGGAAGTAAGGACGAAGAAAGGAAGATACATTGTAGAGATTTTATTTGAGTTGATGTGTGAAAATGTGTTACAGACCTCCTAATTCCTGTTGTCCCTTTAAGATTGATAGTTTGAGAATGTGTCATACTTGAAATATACTGCTTTTACTCAAAAAGGGCATCAGCATAACATTTTGTGCTGGACCGTCTCAAATGTTTTCTGTGTATTTTCTGCGTATTTACTTGATATAAGGCTGGCAAGGCGCAGTTGGTAGCACGGCGGATTTGTAATCGGAGGCCCCGGTTTCAATCCTCCAGGGTGCCACTGAGTTTCGTCTTGTGTGTTCTTGGGCAAAACACTTTCCCTTAGCCTCGTCTGTCGGATGGGGCCATAAACCGCCGGTCCTGTGTATCGGTCTATCCTCCGAGCACGTTAAAAGAACCATAGGAATCTATTTGATAATAAGAGTAGGGCACGGTTCCTGGATTCCTATGTATCCTTCCCCTCTCCCTGGGGCGGCTCTAAATAACATATATTGTGTTGATGAGCCGTTAAACAACATTCAATTAATATAAGTTCTTGCTAATGTACATTATTATTCCAAATATAAAAACTATGTTTATGTCCCAGCCAAAAGTGGTGATGGCTATACTTTTTGGCCTTGTCCGACCGTCTGTTTGTTAGTCTGTCCATTGTTTTTGCTCATATTCTCAAAATGCTTATTTTATTTGTTGATAAGGGTCGTAAAAAAAACATCCCGTCATATTTCTGATCATCTGCATTGCATGACCACAAGGTCAAGGTCACATACTTGAAAGTTTTGCATTTAGTGGAGACATGAGTCCGATATCCGAGGTTTGTTGGAGAGTTTCAGTGTGACAGATTTAACTAACTATTAATGACCAGTAGTTATCTAAGTCTGTATTATCTCTGTTAAGGTTGGAAATTATCATAAAATGTCTTTAATAATCCATCCCAAAACTTGCAAATTCTGATCTGCCAACTTCATTGTTTAGTCATGGCGTGACAAAGTTTTAAATGTATATTTGTTGTTAATGATTTGTGTGTGTATTTCTAAGGATTATAGTCTCTCCACCTACGACAGGCGTCCTTTCCGACGATTATAGGCACAATGTCTGGACTTTTATCTATGTGTTGTTGTGTGATGTGATGATATGTCTACTTGAAGCAGCGAACTCAATGGTTTCTTTATAGTGCTGCCACGCCGTAGTAGACATGATACCCCCACCCACCCAGTCACATTATTCTGACACAGGTCAATCAGTCGTAGCACTACCCATTATTTGCTCGTCAGGCAAGGGTTACAAGTGACTACTCCATTTTTAAAGTCTTTGGTATGACGCGGTCAGGGGACTCGAACCCACGACCTCCCGAATGCAAGGCAGATGCTATAACCACTACACCACAATGCTTCGGTGTTGTTAATGATTTTGATTTGATAAGTTGTTATAATAGCGCAACTGTGGCCTTGGTAGTAAAGAGGCGGCATTTAAAACTTCTTCGCCTCATCGCTGTGGGTTCGAATCCCACTGTGAGCTCAATTTGTCAAGTGAGAAAGTGTCTATTCGTATTCTAATACGGTGGTCTGCCTACACCACAAACTGAACGACCGTCATATATGGCCTAACATTATCTAAACATGACGTCAAACACTATTCAGATTGATTTGTTGTTTGTTGATCCCTGCAGACTGGTAACTATATGTTGTTTGTTGATCCCTGCAGACTGGTATGTTACTATATGTTGTTTGTTGATCCCTGCAGACTGGTATGTAACTATATGTTGTTTGTTGATCCCTGCAGACTGGTATGTTACTATATGTTGTTTGTTGATCCCTGCAGACTGGTAACTATATGTTGTTTGTTGATCCCTGCAGACTGGTATGTTACTATATGTTGTTTGTTGATCCCTGCAGACTGGTATGTAACTATATGTTGTTTGTTGATCCCTGCAGACTGGTATGTAACTATATGTTGTTTGTTGATCCCTGCAGACTGGTATGTAACTATATGTTGTTTGTTGATCCCTGCAGACTGGTATGTAACTATATGTTGTTTGTTGATCCCTGCAGACTGGTATGTAACTATATGTTTTTGTTGATCCCTGCAGACTGGTATGTAACTATATGTTTGTTGATCCCTGCAGACTGGTATGTAACTATATGTTGTTTGTTGATCCTTGCAGACTGGTATGTAACTATATGTTGTTTGTTGATCCCTGCAGACTGGTAACTATATGTTGTTTGTTGATCCCTGCAGATTGGTATGTAACTATATGTTGTTTTTTGATCCCTGCAGACTGGTATGTAACTATATGTTGTTTGTTGATCCCTGCAGACTGGTATGTTACTATATGTTGTTTGTTGATCCCTGCAGACTGGTATGTAACTATATGTTGTTTGTTGATCCCTAAAGACTGGTATGTAACTATATGTTTGTTGATCCCTGCAGATTGGTATGTAACTATATGTTTGTTGATCCCTGCAGATTGGTATGTAACTATATGTTGTTTGTTGATCCCTGCAGACTGGTATGTAACTATATGTTGTTTGTTGATCCCTGCAGACTGGTATGTATAAACTATGTGTTGTTTGTTGATCCCTGCAGACTGGTATGTATAAACTATATGTTGTTTGTTGATCCCTGCAGACTGGTATGTATAAACTATATGTTGTTTGTTGATCCCTGCAGACTGGTATGTATAAACTATGTGTTGTTTGTTGATCCCTGCAGACTTGTATGTAACTATATTTGTGATTACCTTACTTGTTGATCACCCTCTATTTACTGTTATTTCAGGAATGTAAGGACCATGAAGGACTATGGAAAGAGTATACAATGGCCGACACCCCCTAAAGTACTGTCAGAATGGGTAGGGGAGTTGAGGAAATCTCATAATAGGTTAGATATACCATTCATATTGCTCTTGCAATTTGCAATGCTTGTGATGCCATTATAATATTTTCAGAATGTATGATTGAATGAAGATTCACATCATGCATTTAGGTCATTCTGCTAAAGTGCACCATCTCTTAAGTAACAAAGCGCCTTCATGGCCAGGATACTTGAAGTGCTGCTTCTAAAAATTTCTCACCTCACCGCTGTTGGTTCAGATCCCACTGGGATCTCATAAGAACATGTCATTTTTTTACGGATGGTGGAAGGTACAGTACTGGTTCAACCCAGGAATAATGGGGTTGCCTGCCTCGACCGAAAAAGATTTGACCGTCATATAATTATGGCCTAACATGTGATAAAAATGACTTAAAGCCCATTCAAACCAAACAAATATTGAGTAACAACATATGCAAACATGTTGGAGGGGAACAGACAGGGAATAAGACAATATATAGCATATACTGTCCTTTTGTAGAAATAAACAACAGTTAGTCCTTTGTAGCTCATAGATTAAAACTACAAATGTTGGTGAAGGTACCATTTCATTCCTTATTTGTAGATAATTTTACCTTAAATCTTAGCATAATTTTTAATAATTGACCATTTCTTTTTCGTAGGTATTTAAGCACAACATGACCTATTCATGCACTGAGGTGCCGTAAAAAACAATTTATTCTTTGATGAAGGTGCATTTTGCATGAACATTTTATTGATGCATTTAAGCTGAAACCCACTATTTGTTTCATTTGTTATTTTCAAATTCTTATAGATGGCGAGCCAACATGATTTTGAGAAAGGTTCCGAGAGAGGCATGGCCGAGTCTGCAGCTGAAGTGTACAGCACATACTGCCTTACGCAATCAGAGACCACAGTGGGGCATGCAGAGAAAGTGGGAGGGGAATTATCTTGCCATGGTATACTAAATCAACTTCAATACTCGGAATGTAACCATCAGAGTCTGTTCCATGACTTAGCATCAAACAGCAGATCTTAAAATCTTAGCCAGTTATTATTAATGTTTGTCATAATATGACTTTAGAATGACTGGTTTTGTAGCATTGGTACAGATGGTACCACGCGGATTACGACAATTCACACTCATCGCGGCGATTTTATTCCACCACGGACATGCCAATTTTGCGTCCGCAATTAAAATATCCACCGCGATTAAAATATGGGGATTCTCGGTCATCATGGTGAAACCCAGTGAGAACTCGCCGGGGTTTCACAGCGATTGAACTGACTTGATGTTCATAGTTTTCATTTTTAATTGCGATATAATTGTTTGAAAACAAATGTGTATACTGTAACTTTTCATGTTTTATTTAGCCAATATCGTTGTAAACAGCAGAAACAAAATATAAAACCATTACTTAATAGATCTCTGGAAACAGCACCTGGGAAATCAGCATTCGCCATTTCACTATTAATCCAGTAAATTCAAATTGTTTATTGTTTTATCTTGTATAGTTTGTATGGGCCGGTTTGTATCACAAACATTTTACCAAACTTCGTCAATAATTATGTCCAACACAAAGATTAATAAAATAAGCGATCTTCGAAGATTGGATAACAATCCTGAACGGATTAAAAAAGCTGCATTATTAAAGTTGTTTATAGGTGAACTTAGAACTTGAATATCTCAGCAACCAAGGAAAATCTAAATAATTTTGCATAATTTCTATAAATAGAAGAACTTACCTTATATTGTAAATACATTATTTTTGGCGAGCAACATTTTTTTGTCGTTGAATTACAAAAAACAAAAACACGCAAATTAACCTAAATCTACATCCAGCCACATTCCATAATTACATAGATCTACATACATATGGGTACCTGTTCATTTGAACGTGCTTGTGTTCTGTACATGTAACACAAATGTGTGTAGTTCATTCCTTTGTGAACTCAGTACAGGCGAGTCATCACATCACCTGGCTGTTAGCAACAACGTAGCAACGTGTACTAAAGCCTTGTGAGTATTTGCCGAACGTAGCAACGTGTGCTAAAGCCTTGTGAGTATTTGCCTGGTACAATGTACATGTATTTGTTCGACGCTATGGATAGTAGACACGTGTTTATTTCGAATATAAAAGCACAACTTTATAAGGTAGCTTTAATGCTAACGTATACTTTTGTCGATTTTTTTGCACATTTTTGATGACTTTTTTTAGTTCATTGCGGTAAGGTAAACCCATCTGGTTTAGTCAGGTCAATATTGGGAACATGTACATTTTAAAACACGTCAAATATTATTTTATAAACAATGTTTTGTCTGTTGGAACTTCCCTGCGATTCGCCACAAACTTAGCACCGAGAAACACTTTGATCTGTTTCTTTGACATTGCATTTTCCAATCACGGTGATTTTGACGGTTACAGGGAATGCCGGTGATATTTTCCGGTGACAATCCGCAGTAAAATCGCGGCGATTTCCGTCTATAACTGAAAAATGGTCGCGGGAACACTGCTGAAAAGTCTTAATCCGCGTGGTACCATTTATAGATTCTATATTTGAAAACATCTAAATATGAAAAACAAGCGATCTACAGTACCACTGGAAGATTAGGTGGAACTAAATACATCATATTTTAATAATATTTCCATATTCAGTTGCGAAAATTCATTGAAGCAAAGGGTTGCATGTTTCTAAATACTTTCATAACTATTTTATTATTTATGTTCTAGTTATTTTTTGAAGGAGAATGATTATGACAAAAATGTCGTGAAATTCATTAACATATGCATATACATGTAGGAGCAGAATACAAAACCATAGTTCAAATGTTTGCATAATGGTAACTATATAGTAAACAGTCAGGGTCTTAGCTAGACCTGCTTTGATGTGCAACCTCGACTATTTCTAGCGGGGTCCGAGCATGCTTCCCCGGAATATTTTGAATACGTCGGACATTTCTGGTGCATTTTGGCGTATATTTAGATATAAATTTAAGCAAAATCACAATTCAAAATTCAACAAATTTATACACTATTATTTTATTGTTATATTTTTCAATCATGCATGTGAAAATTATGTGCAGGTCTTTTCACCTAATAGGTTGCTACGCTACTGACAGTTATTAAAGCAGAATTTGTTGAATGTTTTATAAATCCCTCATAATATCAAGTTTTCTTCCCTCCTTTAGTCAAAAGACAATCCTAGCACGGTGGACTTTGTAACCAAAGTCAGTGCGCTGAAGCAAACTGATGGATTTTCCAGAACCTTATTTTCATCCTACTGTAAAAAGGTAATTTTTTTCATTTGAGCAAATATAATAATAATTGATGTTGGTCTATGAAATATATTGTAGCTTTTTGTTGTTTTTGTATCGCCTTTTTCGAAGAAAGAAGGAGACGTAGTTGTTGCTTTTCTGGCGGCTGTCTTTATATTCTGCCTATAGAAAATATGGGTAGGTATGTGGCACGACTCCATCCACACCTTCCAGTGAGGTGAAGAATATAAAACCATAAATGCTATGATTCTCACAGCTAGATTAAAAGATACAGGGATTCGAATCTTAACTGTTGCCCACCAGGCAATATTTAAACCTGACACAGCAACAGCAATAAAACGATAATGTTTTTGATATCCCTATAATTCTGTCATGTTTCATTCTATGTTTCCAGGTGAACAAACACAATCAGTGTGCAGACCGTGCCATTCTGATTACAGACAAAGGGATCTACAAACTGGACCCCAAAAAGAAATACAAGACCATGAGAGCTATCATTCCATTTCAAGAGGTATATGTACATACATTGAACATAAATCAGTGGTTACACATTCATAATTGTTCACGCAAGAGTTATACAAAGGATCTTACATGCATGCCAAGGTAGCGCCGTGGTGTAATGGTTAGCATTGCGGCTTAGTAACCCAGGGATCGCGCGTTCAATCCCAGCCAGGACCGAATTTGGGTTAATTACCGAAATATTTCAAAAGTATTTCCTACCTTACCAGTCCTTCGGATGAGACTTAAAACCTAGGTCTGCTCGCTAAAATGCTTAGTGCAATACAGCGAGGATAAATAAACGCTTATACACATGCATGCCAGAATATATTAAAATCGTTGGATAGCTCCTCCGTGGCCAAGATAGTAAAGACGCTGCTTCTAAAACTCTTATCACTGCTGTTGGTTTGAATCCCACTGGGAGCTTGACTTGTCAAGTGAGAAAGTGAAGATTCTTACGAATGGCAAGAGATATTCAGTACTGGGTGTACCCGGAAAAATGGAGTGGTTTACCTTTACCACAAAAAAATGACCGTTATTTATGTCTTAAACTGTGCTAAAATGACGTAAAACACCTTTCAAACAAACTAATCTTTGGATAAAATTGATATGTTGCTTGGCTCAGCCTCGCATCGTACAAAACCTCGCATCGTACAAAACCTCGCATCATACAATCTAACTTGTTTAATCAATTCAATACCCGCCCGTGCACGAAAATTGTCCGGAGGGGCACCTGGGGTCTTCCTCCACCAGTGGAAGCTGGAAAGTCGCCATATGACCTTAGCTGTTGGTGCGACTATAAAATCCAATTCAATTCAATTCAATTCAATAATAAACAGGCATGAATGTAAGATTCTATTTGTGAAATAACTCCATAAATACCGCAGCATACATCTACATTTATTTCAGTTGTCAAGAATCAAATTGATTTCCCTCCTGGCACTTTGAACTGTGATTATTTTCTTTGTTCATTTGTCAAGCATTAGATTGATGTCCGAGAGTGATCATATTTCATGGGTCAGGTGTAACTGTGATATCAGAGAGTGATCATATTTCATGGGTCAGGTGTAACTGTTATCAGAGAGAGATCATATTTCATGGGTCAGGTGTAACTGTGATATCAGAGAGTGATCATATTTCATGGGTCAGGTGTAACTGTGATATCAGAGAGTGATGAGCCCATCATATTCCTCGTGACTGATTGTAACAACATCGCAGTTACTTGTAATTGTCTATTTCTCCGTATTACAGGTGTCGGGTGTCAGTGTGACGTCGGAGAGTGATCAACTGATCATATTCCACCTGACTGACGGTAACGACCTCGTGGTGTGCCTACACACGCCTAGTCATGAGGAGAGGATAGGGGAACTGGTCGGGACTCTCTGTAGGCAGTGGCAGAGGTAATATATCATAACTTGATTAACAGTTATTAAGCTGAAATATTGTAAACATTCTCTGACGGGGCATCCGTGGCCGTGTGGTTCGAGTCTCTGACTTGAAATCACTTACCCCTTACCATTGTGGGTTGAGCCCACATGGGACCAGGAATCTTTATGTGAGGAAGCTATCGAGCTGGCTTGCAGAACGTCGGTTCTATCCAGGTGCCTGCGCGTGCATGAAAATTTCCCTTTGGGCACCTAGGGTCTTCCTCCACCAGTGAAAGCTGGAAAGTCACCGTATAACCTTAGCTGTTGGCACGACTAAAAATCCAATTCAATTTAACATTCTGTGACTTTTTTAGAGCTAACATTTTGTGCTGTACACTGATGTTCTACAGATAAATTGTAGATCTGTTACAGAATTTTGTGTAGTCTATCTGATATTGGGGAAATCTCTGATAATCACTCTTGTAAAGAACCTTTCCCAGTGTTTATACCCTTGCTAAATGAAGCTTAGAGGAGTATACTGGTTTCACCCTGACCTTCCGTCAAGCCGTCTGTCTGTTTGTCTGTCTGTAGACGCAACCTTGTCCGCTCCATAACTCCTGTCCCCCTGAAGCAAATCTCATAAACCTTCATAGGTGGACTGCCTGTGATTAGAGGATGACCCATATTGATTTTGAGGTCAGTAGGTCAAGGTCACTGGGACCCAATAATGAAAAACATTGTCTGCACCACAACTCCATTTCCCCTGAGGCAAATCTCATGAAACTTCATAGGTGAACTGCCTGTGGTGAGAGGACGACCTCTATTGATTCTGAGATCAGTAGTCCAAGGTCACCGGCACCTGATAATGAAAAACCTTGTCCGCTCCAAAACTCCTCTAACCCTGAAGTAAATCTCATGAAACTTAATAGGTGGACTGCCTGTGATGTAAAAATGGCCCATATTGGTTTTGAGGTCAGTAGGTGAAAGGTCAAGCCCACCATTACCTTATCATGAAAATCCCATTCCACTCAATCTTTACTCAAACGGTAGGGTGGGAAATGTGGGGGGACTGGTATATTTGTCGCCCTTAAACGGTGACAGCTCTGGGGTTTTTTACTTTTGGGAAAAGGGGTCGGACCCTTTATAGTGGGGGAAATTTGACGTGAATTTGAAAAAGGGGAAATTACAACAATGTTAAAATAAAGAAGAAAGATAGTAGTTTTTTTTATATGTTTTAAGTTGCTGTATTTTATACATCAAGAACATGTTTGATGGTCAACTAATAAACAACATTTAAAAGTAAAAAAAAAAACAAGTTTTTTTGTTGTTGTTTTTTGCGGAAATGTTTTTCTAAAAAGGGTTTGTTTTTTTATTTCGAGCGGGGAATGGGGTCGAATTTCGCCAGATACCGTATTTTACCTTGTATAATACGCACCCGTGTATATAATGCACCCCCTTCTCGGAGGTCAAAACTGGGGTAAAAAAGTTGTTTCCGTATATAATACGCATCAAAATATTAGTTTTCCTAGATGAACAATTCGACGAAAATAAAAGGTTAAAAATTTAAAAAAAAAAAAAAACACGATCGCAAAAAATTAGCATACAAAAGAAAACAACACCGGAACAATATAATTACTTCAATCATTAATTGCCAATCTTCAGGGGAGTACCTATCTTGTATCATCTCATCAACTCATCAAAGAGCCGATTATAATGCCGCAGATAATTGTCCGTAATCCGATAATTACATCTACTAAAACCACAGACCTAAAACAAACAAAGTCGTTGGTTACCGCGATCCATTACGCCGATTATACCAACATTGTGTATTCACGGGAACCAGTGCTTATCATAAGTGTAATCATATGTGTAACGCGTGATCAGTTACCTGTACCCCGTGGCTAAATCTGGTAAAGGTCACACGACGTGTCAAAGTGCATCCTCAGAAATAGTCGCCACTTGCGGCAACTTCAAAGGATTATAGAAATATAATAACCCATTTTACCCGTGTTTAAAGTGTGCCTATACTGCAGCCGAGGTGCGATGTTGTTTGGCCCAATTATCAATCATCAAATGCGTACCGGCAGTGTATTAGCCAGCCAACCGTGCAGCCGTCTTTTGCACGGCCGTTTCTGAAAAATCGCGGCCAATATTTGGAGGAGTGGGTGGGGTAATTTATTTATTTATTTTTTATTTTTTTGCTAAACAACACTTCCAAACTTTTACTTTCTCGATTTTGTTATGTTTATATACATTTATAGAGGAAATATTATATAAAATGCACTTTTTCACCTTTATCTGTGAAAATAAATTACCCCAGAGACACCCACTTGTCGTGAATAGGCGAGTAGCACGTGTTAGCAAATTATTTTGCACACCCTGTTTGCATATTAGCACACCCAGTTCTTGAATTCTGCCTAATACACTGTGTACCGGTAAGCCTGTTTTCACAAGCATTATTGAATAATTGCCATTTCAAAGTAGGGTGATTCTGTCTTTCTACGCCATCTAAAATATATGTCTTTCAAAATAAAGCAAAACTTCATTAATTTTTTATAAAATATTAAATAAAATCCTATAAATATTAGAATAGAATAGAACTGTAACAATACTACATGTACCAGTCTAAACAGCTGGAAGTCACGTGATATTACGTCACCCGATATAAACAACAAACCGAGGGACGATTTTTCACACAATTTATTGAAGTTTTACAACAAACATGCAAAC
Organism: Cyrtodaria siliqua; assembly: GCA_037043455.1. Lineage (NCBI taxonomy): Eukaryota > Metazoa > Mollusca > Bivalvia > Adapedonta > Hiatellidae > Cyrtodaria > Cyrtodaria siliqua. The sequence goes on from JAWPHD010006343.1 coordinate 85,834, forward strand.
ATTTATACAAAAACAAGCATCATAATACACTTTATTCATTTATAATTCGAATTAAGTCAATATATTACTTATATGAAGCGAATAAATTACGAAAAAAGTGTGTATTATCGGTATTCACAATTTTCTGTCTCGATGTCTGTTCGTCGTCAAGGGGTTTTTCTTCAAAGACATCGATTTTCTGCAAGAAAAAAAAAGTTCTTTTTATTGTTTCCTTATATTGTATGCACCCACCTTTCGGAAACTGTAAAAGTGGTAAAAAAATCTGCGTACTATACAAGGTAAAATACGGTATATATTTTGGGTAAAAAAACTGCCTTCTGATATTGGAGAAGTCCCTGATAATCACTTGTAATCATTCTTGTTCCCTCTGGGTATTTCACTAGTCACAGAGAATGGAGCATACATTATCGTTCATTACATTCTCAAAATTTCAGTAGTCGAAGAGAATGGTCCCTGATAATCACTTGTGTGAAGAGACACTATCTCATTCTTGTTCCCTCTTAGTATTTCACTAGTCACAGAGAATGGAGCATACAGTATCGTTCATTACATTCTCAATATTTCAGTAGTTACAGAGAATGGACATACATTATCGTTCATGACATTCTCAATATTTCAGTAGTTACAGAGAATGGACATACAGTATCGTTCATTACAATCTCATTATTTCAGTAAGTCACAGAGAATGGGACATACAGTATCATTCATTACATTCTCAATATTTCAGTGGTCACAGAGAATGGGACATACATTATCGTTCATTACATCCTCAATAGTTCAGTAGTCACAGAGAATGGGATGTACATTATCGTTCATTACATCCTCAATAGCTCAGTAGTCACAGAGAATGGACATACATTATCATTCATAACATTCTCTGTATTGTAGTAGTCACAGATAATGGGATGTACATTATCGTTCATTACATCCTCAATAGTTCAGTGGTCACAGAGAATGGGATGTACATTATCGTTCATTACATCCTCAATAGTTCAGTAGTTACAGAGAATGGGACATACATTATCATTCATTACCATTCTCTGCAACTAGTGAAATATTCTTCTTCTCTGAAACTGCAAGAGCCAGAGGTTTAATATTTTGCATTTGCTATAAGCTTGTGGTCCTCTACCAAGTTTGTTCAAATGGTGACCCGGGGGTCACAGTTTTACATACGCTTGTATAGGCAAAAACTGAAAAAAATCTTCTTCTCTGGAACCAGATGGCACAGAGCTCTCATGTATTACATGTAGCATCAGCTGTGGTCCTCTAAGTTTGTTCAAATGGTGACCCTGGTGTCAAATTTGGACGCGCCCCGGGGGTAACATTTTTTTTTTTTTTTTAAATTTTCTTTTGTTTTTGATATATATTTTTTTCAATTTAAATTTTCTTTTTTTAAATTTTCTTTTTTAATTGTTTCAATATTATTTTTTTTTATTTTTATTTTATTTTTTCATTTTTTTTTTTTGATTGATTCGAGTTTTTAATATTTTATTTTTTATTTTTTTCATTATCTTTTTAATTACTTGACACTTACTTTAAAAGTTCTTGTAGGCGCTACTCATCCTAAATGCCTCGTTGAATTTCGACGAAACTTGGCAGGAAGCATCGGTAAGATGTCTAGTTGAGCATATCACGCTTTTGTTCCAGTTCGCTGATTTTTGACGGAGTTATGGCCCTTTGACATTTCTATTTTAAATTTCTTGTCGGCACTACTCCTCTTAAATGGCTTGTTGGATTTCTACGAAATTTGGCAGGAAGCCTCAGAATGATGTCTAGTTGTGCAAAGCGCAGTATATCAATGAAATCTTGGACAATTTCGAAAAACAGCTAGATCTTGTTAGTAATAACAGAGTTATGGCCCTTGATTTGTTGAAAAATGCTATATTGTATTTTCCTTTGTTAAATCTATAGGAGAAGAGAGCTATATCTAGCTATATCTATCTAAATCTATAAGAGCTGTTTTAGCCAGTAGAGCGTCCACAGGCCCTCTTGGGCCTCTTGGTATTCATGATGTACATTCTCAATATTTTGGTAGTCACAGGACATGCATTATCGTACCTTACATTCTCAATATTTCAGTAGTCACAGAGAATGGGACATACATTATTATTCATTACATTCTCAGTATTTCCATAGTTGCAGAGAATGGGATGTACATTATTGTTCATTACATTCTCAATATTTCGGCAGTCAAATAGAATGGGACATACATTATCATTCATTACATTCTCAATATTTCAGTGGTCACAGAGAATGGGACATACATTATCGTTCATTACATTCTCAATATTTCAGTAGTTACAGAGAATGGGACATACATTATTATTCATTACATTCTCAGTATTTCCATAGTTGCAGAGAATGGGACATACATTATCGTTCATTACATTCTCAATATTTCAATAGTCACAGAGAATGGGACATACATTATTATTCATTACATTCTCAGTATTTCCATAGTTGCAGAGAATGGGACATACATTATCGTTCATTACATTCTCAATATTTTAGTAGTCACAGAGAATGGGACATACAGTATCGTTCATTACATTCTCAGTATTTCAGTAGTCACAGAGAATGGGACATACAGTATCGTTCACTACATTCTCAATATTTCTGTAGTCACAGAGAATGGGACATACATTATCGTTCATAACATTCTCAATATTTCAGTGGTCACAGAGAATGGGACATACATTATAGTTCATTACATTCTCAGTATTTCAGTAGTCACAGAGAATGGGACATACAGTATCGTTCACTACATTCTCAATATTTCAGTGGTCACAAACAGCTCCAAGTCACAGTGGGCAAGCAGTTGAAGTGTAACCTAGGAAATAAATCCAGACAACTTACTGTCAAGCCAACTGCTGCAAATGGTGGACCAGTCTTCAAAAAAGATGGCCCTCAGCTAGCGCTGATGTGGCCCACAGCCTAGTCTATATAACCATGAGGTGTCGGGCACTATTATAATTGGTTCAGTCTTTCTCTGTAAGATATACTGTCATGGAATGAGCATGTTGTTCAAAGATATATGTATATAAATTGGAGCCATGTTATTGGTAGAGATAGGTCAACACTGTGCATGACAACCTTACTAGTTAAGATTAGCCCACCCAAATTTGAAGGAAGTTCTTGAAAGGTTACAGGTGTTACAATGGATAGAACAGTTTGTTTTATCTGAGGCAGGTTACTATCAAAATAAGAGCACATATGAATGCTTTGTGGGGAAGGTAATGACAGATGACTATTCCATTAAATATCAACATGACCCCAGGAAGGCAATTAAATAAACATCTAAGGGTGAACCCTATTTTCCACAATTTGGTTCTTTAAAAACAATTTTGCATCTGTAGGTGGGTGTTCAATTTCAGAAGTGCCTTGCGGGGTTCCCATGTATGTTTTAATGGAATAGCCCAGATGGTTTAAGTTATGAAGTGAACGATTATAATGAGGTTACAAAAAGAGGTTACAAAAAAGAAAATAATCTGGGGTTCCATGTGTGCTCACAGCCTTATGCATAGTGGGTTACATGATGTTGTAACTAATTATCAACAGATCAGATTGCAGAGTTACCTTGATTTCATATCAGATATTGTGAGAACTTTAAAACTTTAATAACATGTGTGTTGCAACTTTTAATAAATAAACTTTATTAAATGATTTCAATATCTGTATTGAATTTAAAATGGCTGTTTTACACTGAATTACGTGTGCATCGTTTTGAGCATACACTGTTTAAATATGTTACATACACTGCATGTTGGTAGGCATGGTACCTACTTGTTTTAGTTGTTTGTATGCGGGCACTGTACAGTCATGGTTGTAAATACTTCTGTGGCCTTTGATTGAATACATATCTTTTGATGAAGCTTGGTTTGTTTTTCAGATCTTTATCAAATATAATTGTGGCCTTTCAAGTTATATTTAAGAAATAGAACATCGTTTACTGTGAATTATCGTTTAATATATCACGGTTTGGAGTTTAATTGTAAACAATAATTTCACGAGCCTGAAGGGAGAGTGAAATTATTGTTTACAATTGAACGACAAACCGTGATATATTATAGATAATTCACCGTAAACGATGTTCTATTTCTATTCTAATACCCCTAAAATGTGAAAATAACGCACACATCTGAAATCTTTCGCATTGCTTTGCTTACTCTCCTAACGTTGCATACGTTACAATGCGCAATGCGCAATGCATATTCTCCTAACGTTGCAAAAATTACAGTGATATATCGTTCAACATAACGAGATATTTTAAACTAGGCTATATAGTGCGGGTGTATTAGAATTCTCTATAAGATTAATCAATAGTAACTATAATGCAGAGAGAGTTATAACTGCAACATGATTGTGTACTTTTGACTTTACTGGACTGTTAACACATCATATTAGGTTATATTGAGTCAGCAGCCTCAGAGGGAGATGAAGTTGCTGTCCCAATATAAACCTAATAAAATGTGTTAGCAGGAAGTAAGCACTATTTCATATCATGCGATGTTCTTAAATAAATTTTGTAACATTTTTGGTGGCCTTATCTTGAAAACATATCTTTGAATAAAGTTTATATTTTCATTCATTATAGCTACAGGTCGGTGACTTCAAAATAAAATGGTCTCAGTTTCATGTACTTGCTTAGTTTCAAATGTAGATATAAGGTATATTGTTCTATAAAGCGAAGCAATTTGATGTCATTATAATACAGTTAAGTAAAGCTTTGATATTATTAGTGCTATTTATGTCACCTGCGTAGAATGGCAGACACGTAGGGACCACTTCGTCCGTCGTCCGTCTGTTGTTGTCCATCAATCTAACGCTTTAACCTGCAACCTAACCTTGTCCATAACTTGCAAAGTATTTGACCTATTTCATGAAACTTCACACTTATCTTCATCTTACCTCAAGTAAAGTCGTTACACATGTCCAATAATTCTGACTTCCATTTTGGCACAGTTATGTCCCGTTTCACAAAAATTTAAACCGCAACCTAACCGATTGTCCCTTCTGAAATAAGTACATAGCAGGCGACTAGTGTTCCGTGGAACACCCTTCTAGTTTTAAATAATACGCGGTTTTAATATATATGATACCAACTTTATAATTAGACTGAAATGGACATTTTATATTGTGGCAGTATGATTAGAATTAAAGAAACGAATGGCAATATTGAGGTATCTATTTGAGAAATGAAATATTTCCAATGGGTTTATATTGTCACAGATCAATACCTGGTGGGCGAGACCACAGATCAATACCTTGTGGGCAAGACTTGAAGATCATCGATTACAAGGGATGCAGGTTTTGATCTCACACAATATAAACATGCTGGACATGTTTTATTTCTTATCTGACATGCATTTTTATGTTTGTGATACACACAATTTCGTTAGATTTAACATAATACAACTTCTCATAACTTGCATTTTATGGCCATCTCCCAACATCAAATGAAAATGATATTCATTTTGTATAAACATATTTTTGGAACACAGCATCACTTTAAATAACACATTTACGTGCATTTTGGTTTACATCTGATATTTAAAATGACGCCTAAATGGTTAAAGTGTTTTTTGGCATTCAGAACATCATAACAATGTATGTGGCATCAGAGGTATTGATAGGAATTTTAATACTTCCCCAATAACTAATCAGCATTGAGTAGTTTAACAAACCATGTGAGAGCATGCATTAAAATGTGTGTCTTGGTTTATAAGTTGACAATTATTTGGTATTGCCATGTGTCTCTTTAATGTTTTATGTTGGATATTACTTTTTTCGATATTAGTAAATGAAGAGGTCCTATTAACTACTATGACACCATGATATAAAACCATATACATTGTATATAAAACCTGTAGTTGGAAGAGGGAATCTGTATTTTTCAAAGCATAAGAGTATATATTTTATTTTAATACCAACATTTATTATTATAAATACTGTATTGTATTCATTGTGACTTGTGATATTGTATTTTATCCAATACTTGCCTATAAATGCGTTGTTTTGAGATATATGATACGACAGACATAGCTAGTCATGTCCGTCTTCCTGGCAAGAAAGCTCTATCTCACGAGTGAAAGAAAGGGTGAAAAGATGTCATATCAATTTGGAAATTCCGAATCTATTTATCAAGAAAATACATGAAATTTGGCTAACAGAAAAGCGAACCGTATTCGAGAAAGAGCTGAATGGTTTTCCGATACGTTCATTTCCGTTCAGATTATTACCTGTTGAAAGGCTGGTTTCAGTATTATATATGAGTACATGTAAAAGAGTAGATATAACAGTCGAGCAGGAAACGTAGCATTCAAGCATAGTGACTGCAGTAGTCATGGTTGGCTTCTCAGTTACGACACCAATTTTATTTTTATTATTTTTTCTGCTGATTTTGTTTATCTGTGACTTTACCCATGAAATAAAGCTGTATTTTATGGTAACTTGAATCTAAATTGATATATAAAATGAATGTATTTATAGGCAAGTATAGGCTAAAGAGAATAAAAGATGTGTTTTCATATCACACATGGTATCAGGCCATTGACCCATATCAGTCCTCCAGCTAAAGCTCTTGGGCTGATATGGGGTCTCAGGCCTGATATAGGATGTGATCTGAAAATACCAATTTAATATTCTCTATGTATTCATTATGACGTGATATTGTATTGTATTCATTATGACATATGATACTGTTATATTCTTGCATTGGCTGATATGTTGTTGACCAATATAAGCATTTTTTTAACATACCATATCTTTGTGAGATGTTTAGCAAGATGTTTTGCTTTTTGTCACCTGCTTTTTTTATATATATATATATACAATAAATGGTGCCTTTTGCCGTATATGTTGCTCATCTTTGCACTGATTTATACTGTTATATGTATCTGTATAAAGGTATATGACCACCAATTTCTTTCCTTATCATCTATATTTTCTTTTATATCATCTATATCTATATATAGGTATGAAACCACCAATTCCTTTCACCATTGACACCAATGGTAAAATGTCACATATTAATGATTTACTGCAACTTTAAATCAAGTACGGATAATGCAGCAGTATAATTTCATATAAGGTCAGTCTGACCTTGATTATCTACTGCAAGCAACAGTATCATCCTTCCTCTCACCAAGGGCAGAAACGTCTTTCAGCTTGCAAAATCACCGGGAAAGGTTGTGTTTGTTTACTAAACAGGTCATGGGTACAGCTGTTTTCATTGATAAATGCTAACAACGTGTATGCATAGATTCCAAAAGTTGGAAAATGTTCATCAATAATCCATTAAAACATATGAATACACTTCTTAAAGATACAACAACAAAATAGAGTAGAAATGCCCAATTTCGACTCCACATTTCAAAAAAATTGGGATTATTTTTTATAATAGTTTAATCGGACCGGAAAAATTACACCTAAATATTTAGGCACTCAGCGGGTTTGAACTCGGGGGATAGAAATGCCCAAAAAAATTGGGATTATTTTTTATAATAATTTAATCGGACCGGAAAAATTACACCTAAATATTTAGGCACTCAGCGGGTTTGAACTCGGGACCCCTTGCATGTGAAGCAGACGCTCTACCGATATCGCCATAAAAGCCAGCTCTATGGCGTGACCGTATACGTAGTAACGCGAACTGAGTCCTATTACATATCTCCAATATTATTTTTTTTGATATTTGAATCCTTCAAATATCACACAACACATATAGACAAACTATAAATGATCTAGGCATCTGGGAATAAGCTCATACCATTCCTACCCGGATTCTCCACCAATGTAATCGGACCAAAAAAGCTACACATAAATATTTAGGCACTCGGTGGGTTGAACTCGGGACCCCTTGCATGTGAAGCGGACGCTCTACCCATATCGCCATAAAAGCTAGCACTTCGAGACAGTAGAAACGCTCTTAGAAACCTATCTATTTACAAACACCACATTTGAGTCTTATTAAATTGGTGGTTTCACACCTGTGTAACATCTATGTAATGTTTGCACTGTTATATATATAACTTTAGAAGTTTCTGAGCTCAATTTGTGTGGATGGTGCTTATCTGCAACACCATTTGCAAATAAAAAAACAGATTGCTGAAACCAGCCCAGGGTACCAGATTGCTGAAACCAGCCCAGGGTTTTGAGTTGCACCAATAAGTTCTACCCCTGACTCATGTGAGATCTGGGGTTTTCTGAAGATAATTCTGTTCATCGTAAATGCAGTGTGAGTGTGGAATGTTCATTCCTGTTGGCCACATATAGCCTTTTTGTGCTGATCGACGATAAAACCAAATGCAGGACAATGTATTGACAAACAGGCAATTTCGCCTATTATATTGGACATGATGATTTCCAAGAATTCATTCTGTATTCATAATTTTCTATTGCAGAGATGCTGAGATTTTATCTTATTTTAAGTAGGTGATAAAGTTTGTGTTACTCGGTTTTTATCCTTAGGTTCTATAGTAAAATAAAAATCTTTGACTGAGTAAAAAAGATAATTTTAAGATTTTGATTTTGAAAGATACATATATAGAATCAATTTGCATGAACGTGGATGAACAATGCGGTGTTTTAAAAGAATCACACTATAGATAACTTAATTTTAACAGTAAACTTGGTTGAACATCAAGGATAAAGACTGAGTTTGATCTCCTACCGGAATGTATTGGTATGTCTTATTTCTGGTCACCGATTGGTCAGATATTTTTATGATGCGCTATCAAAATTATTGTATTATATTATGTTACTAGTGTTGAAGTTGCTTACATCTGCAATCACACAGGTACACGTTTATTTGCTGAAAGAAAAAATGCCTTAAAATATAATACCGCTAGAGGCAGAGGGGTAGGAATTTTGTCAATTATTGTCATGCTCATTGAAAGTGAAGGTCCACATCATAACCCTGCTTGTTAAAAATTTGGGAACGTGGCTCCATTGTCATGGGGTGTTTATTGTCGAATTTTAAGCAACTCTGCAGTTCTGCAAGTTAGAAGGTTTATATTTCTTTAGACACCATTCTCCATATTTTGTCTCAATTTAATTAGACGATGAGCATGGCATGTTCATCCCTGTCTGATGCCATATAACCTTCATTGTATTGATGCACCATTAAACCCAATTTAATTCAATTAAAATCTAATTCAATTTAATTGCATGTGTAGTTGTGTACACATTATATGTACGCATTAATGAGGGATTGTGCAAGGATACATGGAATCAAAATTCATTCATTTGTTCACAGACAAGATTTTGAATCTGATGTAGTTTACATAGCGTGTGAGTTGTAGTATTAGAATAGATACATTAGTGTTTTTGATAGATTTTTGCTAAAGCATATATATATATAGGGAACAATGGACATTTTTGCTATAGCATATACTATATAAGGAAAAATGGAGATATTTGCTATAGCATATATATAGGGAATAATGGAGATTTTTGCTATATCATATATAAAGGGAACAATGGAGATTTTTTCTATAGCATATATATAGGGAATAATGGAGATTTTTGCTATATCATATGTATAGGGAATAATAGATTTTTTTGCTATAACATATATATAGGGAATAATGGAGATTTTAGCTATAGCATATATATAGGGAATAATGGAGATTTTTGCTATAGCATTTATATATAGGGAATAATGGAGATTTTTGCTATAGAATATATATATATGGAATAATGGAGATTTTTGCTATAGCATATATATGTAGGGAATAATGGAGATATTTGCTATAGCATTTATATATAGGGAATAATGGAGATTTTTGCTATAGCATAAATAAATGTGCCTTATTAATGGTATTTAAATTGAAAACAAATAATTTCATTCACTGGCAGTAACAACCAAAATCAATATTTACGTCTGTTGGCATGCTCTTTTAATATGGAAAATGTAAGAAATTATAATAGTCATGTTTTGTCTTGGTTCATGGTTACCCTTATTACACATTCCATTGTTATATGAATAAATCAATGTACAACTTGCTTAATTTTCTAGCATTGTATACTGATTTTTAGCTCTACTGGCCAAGGGCCAGCAGAGCTTATGGGATGCTGTGTTGTCCGTCGTCCGTCGTCTGTCTGTCTGTCTGTCGTCTGTCGTCTGTCGTCCGTTAACTTTTCTTCAAACGACTTCTTCTCAGAAACCGCTTGGCTAATTTTGACCAAACTTCACGTGGATGATCCTTAGTTGAATGCTTTTTAGATTTGTTAAAATTAGGTCAATGCTACATCCAAGATGGCTGCCATTACCATATATGGTCGAAACCTTAAAAAATCTTCTTCTCCAGAACCGCTGGACAGATTTCAACAGTTTTTCTTTTAAAATGATCGCCAACGCCTAGACTATCAAGTTTGTTCAAATAAAGTCCCCGGGGTCAAAAATGGCCGTGCCCCGGGGGTCCAAAATTTGTATATTGAGGTTTTGCATGTTTTTCATATAGACATATAGGAAAAAACTTTAAAAAATCTTCTTCTCTGAAACCACAAGGCACAGAGCTCTCATGTATTACATGTAGCATCAGCTTATGGTCCTCTACTAAGTTTGTTCAAATGGTGACCCTGGGGTCAAATTTGTCCCCGCCCCGGGGGTCACAGTTTTACATAGACTTATATAGGATTTTTTTTTTAAAAAATCTTCTTCTCGGAAACTATTAGAGCCAGAGGTTTGATATTTTGCATTTACTATAAGCTTATGGTCCTTTACCAAGTTTGTTCAAATGGTGACCCTCGGGTCACTTTTGGCCCCGCCCCAAGGGTCACATGTTTTACATAGACATGTATAGGGAAAAACTTAAAAAATCTTCTTCTCTGAAACTGCAAGAGCCAGAGGTTTAATATTTGCATTTGCTATAAGCTTGTGGTCCTCTATCAAGTTTGTTCAAATGGTGACCCAGGGGTCACATTTGGCCCCACCCCGGGGGTCACAGTTCTACATAGGCTTGTATAGGGAAAAACTGAAAAAAATCATCTCTGGAACCACATGGCACAGAGCTCTCATGTAATACATGTAGCATCAGCTTATGGTCCTCTACTAAGTTTGTTCAAATGGTGACCTGGGGGTCAAATTTGTCCCCGCCCCGGGTGTCACAGTTTTACATAGACTTATATAGGATTTTTTTTTAAAAATCTTCTTCTCGCCAACTACAAGAGTCAGAGGTTTGATATGTTACATTTATTATAAGCTTATGGTCCTTTACCAAGTTTGTTCAAATAGTGACAATAGTGACCCTGGGGTCACATTTGGTCCCGCCCCAAGGGTCACATGCCAGAGGTTTGATATTTTGCATTTACTATAAGCTTATGGTCCTTTACCAAGTTTGTTCAAATGGTGACCCTCGGGTCACTTTTGGCCCCGCCCCAAGGGTCACATGTTTTACATAGACATGTATAGGGAAAAACTTAAAAAATCTTCTTCTCTGAAACTGCAAGAGCCAGAGGTTTAATATTTTGGTGTTGCTATAAGCTTATGGTCCTTTACCTATTTTGTTCAAATGGGGACCCTGGGGTCACATCTGGCCCTGCCCCGGGGATTCACAGTTTTACATAAATGCTTGTAGAGGGAAAAACTGAAGAAAAAAAATCTTCTCTGGAACTGCAAGAGCCAGAGGTTTAATATTTTGCATTTGCTAAAAGCTTATGGTCCTTTACCAAGTTTGTTCAAATGGTGACCCTGGGGTCACATTTGGCCCCGCCCCAAGGGTCACATGTTTTACATAGACATGTATAGGGAAAAACTTAAAAAATCTTCTTCTCTGAAACTGCAAGAGCCAGAGGTTTAATATTTTGCTGGTGCTATAAGCTTATGGTCCTTTACCAATTTTGTTCAAATGGGGACCCTGGGGTCACATCTGGCCCCGCCCCGGGGGTCACAGTTTTACATAAATGCTTGTATAGGGAAAAACTGAAAAAAATCTTCTTCTCTGGAACTGCAAGAGCCAAAGGTTTAATATTTTGCATTTGCTGTAAGTTTATGGTCCTTTACCAAGTTTGTTCAAATGGTAACCCTCGGGTCACATGTTTTACATAGACATGTATAGAGAAAAAAAATTTGAATTTTTTTTTTATGAATTTTTTTTTTTGAAATATCTTCTCTTTTTTTTTTGAAATGTTTTGCATTTTTTTGATTTTTTTTTAGCTCTATGTTCGACCAGTCGGACCAGTAACAGAGGTGTTCTTGATTTAGTTAAACATGCTATATGTTGCCTCGTTGATACGGTTGGGCCTTCATTTTTCATCTGATCTTTACCAAACTTTACCAGATTCTTTAGTTATGGCCTTTGATTTAGTTAAAAAGCTGTTTTTTGCCCAAAACTTTCAAAAAAACGTAAATGGCAGTCACTCACTTCATTGATGTTATAAGAGCCATGTTAGCCAGTAGAGCGTCCACAGGCCCTCTTGGGCCTCTTGTTTTCATCCAAACACATCCAAATACAAATTATGTTAAATCTTAATCATTTACTACCGGTGAAGTCACACTACTTTACCGTAGTCTACACAATTTCTTGCATTCACAAATTATTTTGGAATACTGTATTTACTGTTGATTATAATGCATGGGAAGTTGAAAGCACGCACAGCAATTTTGATTTTAGGAAAACTCGCTTTGTCCAGTTCTAACACTTACGGTACACCAGATTGTATCGCACCAATAATATGTGTAAACCTGTGGTAGAATAAGGAAACAAATTTGAAACTCAATTGGATTTAATTATATGCAAGCAAGTTTAAAATGAATAAGATAATGTATTAACAAGTGAAAAGGCAATTTTAATGCTTGATATTACTATGCGTACCTTTAATTATGCTAAATTTATAACCGTAAAAAAAACATATATTCCATTTATTATTCCACCCTTGATCTACTTTTTAAACAAATATTTTAGTAAAAAATGAATTTCTTATTCATTTACTCAAATAATTGTCAAGATTGCCATGTGACCCTTTAATAGAAAGGCATAAAGTACTTACATTTTATATAGCTAAACATTGTCAAAATATTTGACTTGGTACAAAAATACCACAATATAAATTTAATATAAATATGGCTTTAGTATGAAGAGCTATGGTCTAAGGGCAGCAGCTTTTTACCATTTATCTAACTGTTGGTTGAAATACTTCCCTCGCCAAAAAAATCCCTAAGTTTAATTCCTTAACTTAAAATTAAGTCGCATACAAATCCACATTACTGATATCTGTGAGAAATTAAGCTTTGCTTTGCTTGCATTTAATTTCATAAAATTTCATAAAAATTCACAATATAACATGAACAATAACCATTACTTGTTAGTATCATGTTTCATACATGGAGGCTTTAAAGAGACACTGTCCGTAAGTAAGCATATATTGAGTATAAGCAAATAACTGTCTGACTTTTATTCAGTGAAATGTATACATGAAAACTTAAGCATAGACCCACACAAGTCTGTAGTAATACATTCGTGAACTTTCGTGAAATTGAAGAAGAAAAAAGTTTTAATTATTATTTTTAAATAATGTGGGTCTTTCGGCTGATCATGTGACTTCCATTCGCGCATTAGGTTTTCTATATAGTATATATTGCCTAATATGTATAGCCCGCTTAGCTCAGGAGCGACGTCGACTTCGCACTCACTATTATTACCCGAGAGTAATTTTTAGTTTGGGCTGGAGTTCAAACGCACAAAGTGGCACTTCTTTTTTTGTTCCGCAATTGAATTCCATTAAACAATCTTGCATTTAATTAGTAAATATTCAATAATGTTTAGTGTGTAACGTTTGTGAACGTAATTAGTGTGTGTTTTATAAGCTAAAAGTTACGGACAGTATCCCTTTAATAGCATCGTTAATAAATAAATGTTTCTCAGATTTATAAACTGTAATAATCAGATTTTCTTTTAAATAATTCCAATCACTAAAATCAATAAAAAATATTTGGGCTAATGAATATTTTGTTCATACAACTCCTGCTGGTGCTAGTTTTATTCATAATTAAATCAAGTTGTTTTAAATAAAACCAATTGATGTAGGGCCAATATTATACGTCTTATTAAAACTGAAGAAAGCAGTTGCCTTTTCTTGCCATCTTATCTATGCTTATTCTCCCAACCTCACATATCTAAGAACTAATTCTACTTTCTAGTGCACATTTTTTTCTGGATTTTGAGATGTAAAATAACTTGTATTGTAACAGGGTCCTATATGTTCAATTTTCGACCCAGATTGTAATGAACAGCAGATTGCTTATGCAGCCACATCAGCTTTTGTCATCATTTTCATTCTCATATTCTCTGTAACATGTAGATGTCATTTATATATACTATTTATGGCAAAAGTAAATCCGCAAGTTTATGTTTTAAACATATTATATTAAATTCAAATATATGATTATACGAAAATAAAAAACTATAAATTATAATCATGATTTGTTTGTTATTTTTGCCAAGTTTTATTTTTATAGCACTTTTAATGTATTGAATATATGTTATGGTGGATGGGTCCATTTTGCTAGCATTTGCCCCTTGCTGTCTTAAAGCTACACAGTCCCTATTTTAACTGGTAATAACTCGTTGACTATGAATGAGTCACGTGTAAAGTAATTTCAAATCGACGAACATCCCAAAAGTCGGTATATAAGGCAGAAATTTCGCATTTTTATTTAGCCTCGGTACAGGTAACGTCGATAAATATACGGCTTCAGAATGTATGTGATAACAAAATAGTTACCTGGAACAGGATTTGAACCACAGCCTTAGACTTTTTAAGTTTTTAAGGATGTACGCTGAACCACTAGACCACGGCTATTTATTGGTATTTTGTAGCATTGTTAACACTAAATAGGCATTACGTAATAATAACACGCACAAACCCATCAAGCGCTAAATAACATGTCGAGATATGGTTGTTTTGAAGTATTAATTTCATATTGATAACATACAGTATTAAACGAGGCAATGTTAATTTACACGTGCAAAAAGATGGATTAAATATTTATTGATCCATCTTGAGTTGCGTTCAAATATGTTAAGTTATTTCGCCCCATAATAAATGGTACCGGTAGTTAGTATACTATTTTTTCAAGTAACGTAATTGTTCAGTGGATAGAGCACTTGACTTGAAATCAGAAGGTCGTATGTTCGAGCCCCAAAAGAGGTTAACGTTTTTTTTCTGTAAAACATACTGTTACCTGTGTATAGGTACGATGTGCACTGGTCGATGTCTATACAGTAAATGATTTCCTGCGCTATATTTGCTCGCTTAAATACCCGATTTCGGCATGCGCTGGTGAACAAGAAGTTACAAATAAGGACACGCTTACAAAAAATAAATCGATTGATATAGAGACTGTGTAGCTTTAAGGACTGGGTCCCATTCATCCGTCCATCTCAAAGGTTTACGGACATTGGTGTCCACTATTTACAATGTATCCTTTTAAAACTGGGTATCCATCTTTATAAATGCAAACACTAGCTAAGTCCACGATTCTAAATCCAAGATGGCCACCATTCGAAATGCATCTTAGAAGTTTCAAAACCTTGTCTAAGTTTGATTTTGAGGTATATGCATCAACATCTAAGATGACCGCCACATGAAACCAGATGTCTTTACTCCTCGTCCGTCGACCGTTGTCGTCCATCTGTCCGAGTTGTTACCTTTGCTTTCTCACAAACCGCTTAATTGTTTTGACCAAACTTCACATTGATGATCAATGGTCTTTAAATTTGTCAAAATTAGGTCAGCAGAGAGCTCACATATATATTGCATGCAGCATAAGCTTATGGTATTTTACTATTTTTGTTCAAATGGTGACTTGTAAAATGTGGTTCCGGGGGTCACAGTTTTACATAGTTATATAGGAAAACATTTAAAATAAGTCTTCACTGAGACTACATGAGCTAGAAATAAACTATAACGTATGCACTACAAAGCTTCTCAGAAAATTTGTTTAAATGGTTACCCTGTGGACAAATTTCACCCCGCCTCAGGGGTCACTGCTTAGGGAAACACAACATCTCTAAAACCATGAAGCATAAGCTAATGGTCCTCTATCAAATTGGTCAAAAGGTGACCCTGAGATAAAATCTGGCCCGCTCCGGTGCAATATCATTAACATCATATCCTAATTACGCTTTGATACTCTCCGCTATAGGGTTAGGATTAGTAGCCTTGTAGTGTAGAGTATCGTAGCGTGATAAACGGTCTGATTTTAATGAGATTGGCCCCGGTGGTCACAGTTTTACATAGCATTATATAGGAAAATCGTTGACACATCTTCTGTGATATTACAAGAGCTAGAGGTCTATTATTAAAGATGGGTTTAGCACAATACAAGGCAATGTTTACAGTTTATGTTTATTGGAATATATTGGCCACGGCTTCAACAAAATAAAATATAAAACATATTCATGTACTTTATGAACCCTGGGTACAGCAGTTCACAAAGACAAATGAACCTAATATAGAAGATAAAATGTGTAGTTAATTAAACATATGTATGTACTTTATGAACCCTGGGTACAGCAGTTCACAAAGACAAATGTACCTAATTGAAAGCTCTTGCATTGAAAATGTCAAAATTCTTATTAACTACACAATAAGTAATTGCTGTGACCGCGAAGAACTGCCGCCACTGAACTTTTTTCAATCCAACTGTGTAGACAAAAAAGAATTTGATAATTAAAGTTGCCGGTGTCTATGTATAAAATGCACCGGCAGAATTTATACACTAAATTTATTTTATATTCCACTTGAATAACAGTAATTTGTCCTTCAACGCACAAATTCCATTATTAAAGATGGGTTTAGCACAATACAAGGCAATGTTTACAGTTTATGTTTATTGGAATATATTGGCCACGGCTTCAACAAAATAAAATATAAAACATATTCATGTACTTTATGAACCCTGGGTACAGCAGTTCACAAAGACAAATGTACCTAATATAGAAGATAAAATGTGTAGTTAATTAAACATATGTATGTACTTTATGAACCCTGGGTACAGCAGTTCACAAAGACAAATGTACCTAATTGAAAGCTCTTGCATTGAAAATGTCAAAATTCTTATTAACTACACAATAAGTAATTGCTGTGACCGCGAACAACTGCCACATGTCATGCAGTCCTGCGTGACACCGCCACACATTTATGTTGCGAATACAGATAAAATAAATGTTTTGTACCGAATGAATTACTGAACCTTTTTTCAATCCAACTGTGTAGACAAAAAAGAATTCGATCATTAAAGTTGCCGGTGTCTATGTATAAAATGCACCGGCAGAATTTATACACTAAATTTATTTTATATTCCACTTGAATAACAGTAACTTGTCCTTCAACGCACAAATTCCAATATTTTACATATACCATAAACATATTCCTCTATCAGTTTTGTTCAAATGGTGACCCTGGGGTCAAATTTTACCCCGCTCCAGATGTCATACTTAACACTCTTCTCTGAAACCACATGGTATACATATCTCATATATTGCATGCAGCGTAAGCTTTTGGTCCCCTAACAAGTTTGTTTAAATGTGACCCTGCGGTCAAATCTGGCCACTACACTGGGATCACAGTTGTATGTATAGAGTTACATAGGAGAATATTTTACAAAAATCTTCTCTAGAGGTCTAATAGTTAGCATGAAGCATAAGCGAAATCTATGATTTATACCAAATTTGTTTAAATGACGAACCTGCGATAAAAATTGGCCCAAAACTAAAGGGCTGAAAAATCTTCTTCCCTGAAACCACAGTGCGTAAAACTCTCATATATTGCACGTGGCATCTATATTAATGCAATCGTATGGTCCTCTAAATTGTGACCCTATAGACAAATATGACTCCGTCCCGTGGGTCACAACTTCATTTATAGGTGATTAAGAACATTTTCTCTGAAGCTATAATATATAGAGGTCTAATATTCTGCATTTAGCTAAGATTATCGTCTTCTACCAAGTTTGTTTAAAAGGTAATCATGCGTCAAATTTGGCCCAAACCTAATGAACCCATACATACACACAAACAAATGCAAAGAGGGAAATGAAAAATCTTCTCGGAAAGCACAAGGCGCAGAGCTCTCATATATTGAGTGTAGCATAAGCTTTTGGTATTCTACCAAGGTTGTTCAAATGGTGACCGGTGTTGACAGTTTTACTTATTGTTTACAGTATTTTTTGGCTCAAAATTTTAAATACTGGCTACATTTATGACGATTCTGCAACAATCACTAAGATCTGTAAATAGAACATGAAAATGGAAAATACACTGTCCCATTTTATTCATTGACAATAGGGGTATATTATTCAGCTATATGGTTAACTGCATTAATTTTACATTTTGAATTTTGCAACTAAATACTGGCTACATTTATGACGATTCTGCAACAATCACTAAGATCTGTAAATAGAACATGAAAATGGAAAATACACTGTCCCATTTTATTCATTGACAATAGGGGTATATTATTCAGCTATATGGTTAACTGCATTAATTTTACATTTTGAATTTTGCAACGATATGTCAGTTGTTGAAGATAGAACTCCCGACCTTCAACGTGTATGTAGCCTGGAATCTGAATACCATGGTTTGATAATTGATAACCTACTTTTCTTAATATATGTATACTATATTCATTGATAATGGACTTTGGTTATTTCTCAATGTCATTTCAACAAAGCATACACATACTTTAACGTATACTATTCTAATGTTGATATTTGTATTTAATATTTCCTAGAGCGTTTTTCGAAGGTCTTTGGTGTACGTATGCACTTAGAAGCGCATTGATTCATACACACAAAATGAAAATGGATAACGTCTATAATGCTAACACGCTATTGCTTGACTGACAGGATTCGCCCAGTGTTAAAGCGTAACGATTGTCTATAAAAAAAAAGTCATGTGTTCGAAGCTAGCCTAGGCTATAATACTTTCAGTGAATGGGTGTGAATTTGTGATGTTGCTTTGACGATTGCAGGTGAAAAAAAAAGGTTCGTTATACAACTGCCTTATATACGGGTTTCCAGTCATGTTTCATTAGCCTGAATTTGGTAGTAAACCAAGCCTTAAACTTCTCCCATTTGCTTTAGGTACACGCCCACTGGCCTTATATACAGCTATAGTAGCTTTAAACAACAGATACACAGTCATAAAATGTCTGGTTAGCCCGTTTCTAACGCACTTCACTGTTTTTAACAATTTTTCTAACATTAAACTTTATCACGACACGTTCTTGACAGTTCCACATCAAATTAGTTTGCGAGGATTATGCACCAATTAATCATCGCATATATTTCAACATCAACGAATTGAAATGTAAGGGTGTTGTCAGTTAGAAACTATATTTAAGAAATAGAACATCATTTACTGTGAATTATCGTTTAATATATCACGGTTTGGAGTTCAATTGTAAACATTAATTTCACGAGCCCGAAGGGCAAGTGAAATTATTGTTTAGAATTAAACGACAAACCGAGATATATTATAGATAATTCACCGTAAACGATGTTCTATTTCTATTCTAATACCCCTAACATGTGAAAATAACGCAGACATCTGAAATCTTTCGCATTGCTTTGCTAACTCTCCTAACGTTGCATACGTTACAATGCGTAATGCGCAATGCGCAATGCTTATTCTCCTAACGTTGCAAAAATTACAGTGATATATCGTTCAATATAACGAGATATTTTAAACTAGGCTATATAGTGCGGGTGTATTAGAATTATCGATATACACGATAATACAAAGATGCGGACTGACTCTCCTGTTTCATCCTCATTTTTACAACAATCATCTGTTTATAATCATCGTTCACATGATCATCTACAAATAGAATCGTCTTCTACAAACTGGTTTCACTTTGGTTTCACTGTAAAGGGGTGACACATGGCATCCAAAGGGCGTTGAGTAACCTGAGCCGTTAAAGGCTGTTGATATCGTGTTCCTGTCACATCTTTGACTCCGTGTCTTCATTTAAAGTATCGACAATAAAGTTATTGTTCATAACTTCTTCCTCAAGTCCTTCTGGTCGTCGACTTGCATGACATTCGACATTGATCACGCATTCAAAGGGAACAGTTTCTGCGTTACTATACTTTTCCAGATACCAATCATTGGCAAATGGAAGTCCACTTGACACAAATAAATGGCATTTAGTGATTCGGTCCATTTTTACATCCTGTTAATAAAATAAAATGTATTAATGAAAAGTACACTTTGCTAGTTTACTGCTCTTTATCTTTTGTTTAGCCTACATACTTCACTGAAAGCTTCGTAGAATGTACGTTTGATTTTAGAATAATGTAAAATTGTGCATTTATACATTTTAGAAAGCGAATAAAACACGTTTATGCATTGTATATAAACATACGTTTATGCATTGTATATAAACACACGTTTATGCATTGTATATAAACTATATATACTCTGTAAAAGAAGTTTTGGACCATGGCAGAGTTTGAACCCGTACAATGATCGCTGAACCATGACATTCGACCATAACCCTTATTATCTCAGTTGACAATTCACAATAGATCAACAATCAACAATAATTATCGTTTACAATGAACGTTTGCGAAAAAATAATCGTCTTTTTATTGGTTACTCGAATGTGTCCGTAACTGTTACTTTGTATGGACTTTGCAACATTTTTTACAGACACTTTGTGAGTTCGCAATATTTTTTTAAAATCAAATCTTGTTTGGAATTTAATGTTTCTGGTACCAAATTAACCGAGTAGGGTAGACCTTGGTTACTAAAAAAAGATACTTAAATTTTGTCCACTAGTTTTATTTTTATATGACTTTTTTTACCGAGTATATATTAACTCCCCTGAAAGTTCAAGGACCTCAGAAACAAAAGGAAAACAGAAAATAATTCTATTTTTTCTCAGTTGTAGACAATTTGAAAAATAGAGATTTCTTTGCGTTAGCATACATCGAATGTGTACAAGACAGATGATACAGAAAATCCCATGAGGCTTCTTTTAAATTTCAGAAGTGTTTGACCGAAGCATAACATATTCAGCTAGATAGTGTATGAGTTTTGTGTGTTCCATAGGGTTCACATGAGCGAGAAAAAAGCCCTACCTGGCTAACTTATGTATTTTATTGTTTTAAATTACTGATCGTGGCTACACTGAATATATTAAACCAGCAACAATGTCTGCTGCCCAGCTTTGAAGCTTTTCAGATGTTGGAAAAGGCTGTACAGTAACCCTATTGGAAAATTAATTGAGGTGTGAGACCCAAAGTATGCGACACCATAAACATAAAAGAGTTGACTCATTGAACACTCAGAATCTTCCCACAACATGCATACTACCAACTAAAGCATTGATTACTAAGATACCTAATGATTTGTAACTCAGAATTTGAGCTGTCATCATACTCCAAATTGGCAACTCTCTAAATATAAATTGATTTCTATGGGATCGATACCATTGAAAAGTGAAATAATATGTTTTAGATCGTATATATATTACTAACGACTGGGTATCGTTTGGGAACCAGACTCATAGCTCACATTTCATAAATCTTTGCCAACCACACACGCACGTAATGAGGGTCTAGTTTGGCTAAGGAAAACAGTAAATAAACTGTCAACAATGTGGATAGAATCATTGTCGTTATTGTAGCGTTTGTATCTTAAGCGGTCTTTTTGCTTCTGACCATTCCAAGGCGGTAGCCTTATTGTCAACCCTATTATGGTTGTGATGTCGCAATACTTTGCCTTTTCGTTGTAATTGTCGTTTGTTCTGTATGGTTGTCTTTGGTTGAATGTGTTCTCTAAATGCTATATTGCCTGTTCCTCTTTCATACCTACTCTTGTTATTAGTGTAATGTGTAATTAACAAATGGAAACATCGGTAATTTGCGTTTTTTAATGTTTTAAGTGCCTGTGTGTCCTCGATGAGTCTTACCTTTTGTATTTCTGTTCCCGAATCAAACATTTGTTTCCAGTAACCAGCAGGATCATTCATCGTAGTTAACTTTACTCTGACATAATCAGTAAGTGATATTCTATTCGGCACGTCAATCTGTCTGTTGTTCAACATAATTCTTTTACTACGTTTCTCTGTGTCTTCAACCAGCTGTTTGTGTAAGAGAATAATACAGGAACTATATAATACTGATAATAAATAAGTACGTATTATATGTATTTGAATTAAATACAGCTTTCATGATGAATATCCCTTATGCTTCTACCGGAATTCCATATAAAATATATAATATAAAAGTTGCTATAAAAGTTATATATAAAATTGAGCTCAAATATAGCTGTTTTAAATCATTCTTCCAGTTAATATGGCTACACGTTTTTGCCATAATGTACATATTTATCAAAACTGTATTTATATTTAACGATTGACCTCTGCAGTCAGTCACTACGCTTCACTTTTCCCTTGTGCGATGACTGGACAACCTTTTGGGACTTTATGATTGCACCTGCTGAAACCCGGACAAAAAGGCAGGTAGGTGCATAACTTTCATCCTAGGGGAATTTTTGGTCGTGCCCCAGGTTGGTTTTCTATTTGACTACAGCTGCTGTGATTTTTCAGTACAATTCTGGTTATGTCCTGAGGTGTTTCTAATTATGTATTTATGTTTTTTAAATAGCTTTACACCAACATATTGGAGTATCGATTGCTAATTTTTCTGGATTTGGACTTTATTGTTAGAGATTTCCTTTTGATGGGATGTACTTTTATTAACTTTGTCTTGTCCATTTGGATGCTGAAGACGGGATAATAGCGATTTAAGTTAATATGTAGGCTGTATTGCCTACTATCCTTTCCAAGTCGGTAACCCTGTCTTTACCACTCTTTATGTTATGTATTGTCCTTTTCATTTACCTTTAAAATATGCACGTTTGTGCTGCAGTACGGACCGCCAATGGTGCCATTACGTTTGATTGCTGTGGTTTCTATAGAACCAATTTTCTCCTTTTTATAAAACTGATTTAATGTAACCATATTCAACTGCATTTTGAGTCGTCATTATTATATTTTGTATACACAAGTTCAATAGGATTGCAAACAAGATGAAGTCATCATTTAGTATGTATATCAATTTCAATTGCAATGCCTTTCCTCATGTCCGAACCATCGTCAAAATTAACACACATTGACACATCAAGATTTTAATATAGAAAGATAAATAGATGCTTTCGAAGTTAATTGCATTTTTAGCTTCAGTATCACTAAATGATATATATAACATATGAATTACATTTTAATAAAAACAAATGTTTTATTATCTCCCTTAATAAAATTACAATATACACATACCCATCTTGTTTAAGAATTATTCTTTACAAGTTATGAATGGAAATTGATAGAAAACATGATGAATTTGAACGCTTGGCAAAAGAATGTGGACTACCTTGAAGCTCAGTCACGTAAAAATACGTTAAGAATTTTTGAACTCGATGAAGAGAATTTTGAGAATGACAAAGTTAAAAAAGCTATTGCTATGGATAAAGTTTTTGTGTTTGTGATGTCGTTTGCATTTATTATTGCTTTTGCCTTCTTGTTTGTCTGTTTGCGTGTTTGTTTCTGTGTTTTGTGGTTTACTGTCCTCCTTGAATGCTACTTTCCCTGTCCGATCTTTTTATATTTGTTTTATAAATGTCGTAAATATAGATGCAATTATTGTTAGTGCAATGCGTGTAGGAACTATCGGTGTTCGTCCTTGTATGATGCTTGTCAATTTTTCAAACTTGCAAAACAAGATTAAGATGTTTACCGGTCGAGATGAACTGCGTAAAAGTGGAATCCGAATTTCTAATGATCTAACATTTAAGCAAAGAAAACAGCTTAAAGAGCTGAGCATTAAAGGTCTAGGTGGTTATTTCAAAAATGGTGAGTTATTCACCTACCGTAAATCAGATAATGATGACAACGTTAAAACAAGAGTATTCAAAAGAGGCGTCAGAACGTTATCTC
Organism: Cyrtodaria siliqua; assembly: GCA_037043455.1. Lineage (NCBI taxonomy): Eukaryota > Metazoa > Mollusca > Bivalvia > Adapedonta > Hiatellidae > Cyrtodaria > Cyrtodaria siliqua. Next base: position 109,780 of record JAWPHD010006343.1, read on the forward strand.
CCAGAATTGAACCAACTCAGGAAAGCGCTAATATGGATACAGACCAGCATGTAAATCCAATAGTGCATACAAGTGAAGCTGGCCAAAGTGTCATTGGATCTATTTCATCGAATGAAAGTGGTGATATCTTATAGCGGTTAGGCCAAGGCCAATCAGATAACAATAGTAACATATCAATAATTTGCTGGAATATTGAATGTTTATGAAACAAAGTGAGCGATGCTGACTTCATGTTATACATTACTAACTTCAACGTTATAATTTTTATAGAGACATGGGGCTTGGAAAATTGGAAATAGAACATGCTTTCCAAATCATATATGTTTTATCTGTCCCGCTAAATTGTCTGTACGTGGTGGTAAAAATATGAGTAGAGTCATGGTGTTTATTCGGAATGTATTTGAAAAGTATGCAAAACAAATATCTAATAATTTTGAGTTTGGGATATTACTGAAATTTGACAAGAGTATTCTTAATTCGTTTTCAGACCTTATACTCATTTGTGTCTACATTCCACCTGAATATTCTCCATGTTATAGAGGATTATCAACAGGAATGCAAATTATAGAAAATGAAATAGTTGACATGCAGACTATTTATGCAGATTGTAAAATCCTGCTTGCTGGTGATTTCAATGCAAGAACAGCAAAACTTGATGCTTTTACCTCCATTGATCCAGATATACCTGAACTAAATGAATACGAAGATATACTAAATGGAGATATTGGTATAATATGAGCATTATGCGACGATAAAACTAATAGTTTGGAATTTTGTAAAACCTACTGTTTGTATATTGTAAACGGACGGTTTGGTAATGGCAGAGGGATTGGGGAGTATACGTATAGAAGTCAAACGGGTTGTAGTGTTATAGATTACTACCTTATTTCCAAAAGCCTTATTGATTGTATAATTTACTGTAAAGTGGACGCAAGATCAGAGTGTAAACTTATTCCAAGAATATTGTGCTTACGCGCAAATGCTCGATTACCTACGCATGTTGTTAATGAACAGGTTAGTAGTTGAGCTGAACATAAGTACGTAATGTAGAGAGAAAATGCGGAGGAATTTAGAAACATTCTGCGTGATAAAGTGCTTAGCGCTAAACTTGACGATATTGATGGGATGACTGTGAACAAAGATATGAATATCAATTGTATTATAACTGGTTTTTTAAAGTTGTTTGACGACGCTTGTTCTAAATTTAAGTGCTTGAAAGAACGAAGAATAATCCAGTAATTAAACGAAAGTGGTTCGATAGTGAATGTCTTAAATGAACTTAAACTTAATAAAAATAGATGCCTCAGGCAATTTCGGTTTACTAGATCGGAAGAAGATTTAAATGCATATATCAGAGCAAAGATGTTTTCAAAAATGTTTGCTGTAATAAGAAATGGCGTTACAATAAATCGGTATTGAATTCAATAGTTGCATCAGCTAATGATTCAAAAGCATTTTGGAGTAAAATCAAAGCATTTTGTTCCAATAAATCAAATTATAAACCAAACATACAAATCGAGACGTGGTTTAACCATTTAAAAAATATTTAACCAATTCGACGACGGCGATGAGGGTGATGATGGGAATATTGAACTCAATGTGGATGATGAAAACATGGATATAAATGACATAGATGAATTTATTTCTAACTCATGGATTACGGCAGATGAGGTATTGACTGCAGTGAGGCGTTTAAAGAAGAACAAGTCTTCATCTGGAGAACTTATTGCAGAACAATTCATAATTATATAGTATAGACATTATACTGCCATATTTGACCAAACATTTTAATATATTCTTTGCAAATGGTGAATTCCCAGATATGTGGGCAGAATCTTTGTTAATACCTCCTCATAAAAAGAGATCAGTTAATTGTCCTGATAATTATAGAGGCATTGCACTTATAGATGCATTTAGAAAGATATATATTAGTATACTAGCAGGACGTGTTACGTTTTATGCAAATGTGTTTTCGCCTCGGATATTGTACAATTGACAATGAATTTATACTTCAAGCAATCATTTCTAAATATCTATGTAAAAAGGGTAAAAAGCTATTTGCGGCATTTGTAGATTTTATGAAAGCTTTCGATTGGGTAAATAGAAGCAAATTATATACAATCCTTGGAAAAAGTGGAATATAGGGAAAACTGTTGCAATCAATATAAAGCATATATAAAAATGTCAAAGTATGTGTGAAAGCAAATGAATTTCTTTTTTAATGTACTGAATAATTTCATTGTCCAAGAGGCTTACGACAGGGTTGTGTTCTCTGTCCAATTTTATTTTCATTATTTTTAATGAACTGAGTGAAGAAATGTGTAATAGCGGGTTACATGGTGTGCAGTTAACACCTGATGTTGTAGAAATATTATTACTATAGTTTGCTGATGATGTGGCATTGATAGCAGATACTGTAAATGGTTTACAAAAGAAACTTGACTTATTATATCAGTAGTGTAATACATGGAAGTTGAAAGTGAATACTGATGAAACTAAAATTGTTGTTTTTAAAAATGGTGGACATTAAGCAAGAGCAGAGAAGTGGTTTTATGATGGGAAACAGATAGAAGCTGTAAGCGGTCATACTTATGTTGGATTGTTTTTTACATGTCGATTATCTATGTACCAGATGGCGAACGCACTTAAGGCAAAACGTGTATTAGTCGCTGTGCTAGCTTCATTAAGTGAGCTAACAACGATACCTTACAGTATATATTTTTTAACTATTTCACTCAAAAGAATTTGATAAAATGGAATGTATTGAAAGGGTTCATATGTATGCTTGTAAACATTTTATGAATGCATCTATAAATGCATGCAATGCAGCTGTAATGGGTGATTGTGGTAGATACCCTATGTATTTAGCAGCCAACAGAAGATGTATAAAGTATTGGTGTAAAATTATAAAACTGCCTTGCACGAGATATGTTAATAAATGCTATGAAATGTTGATTCTTTTAGATAGTCATGTACATGAAAATTGGGTGACGAAACTAAAGCACAATTTGTTTTAAAAAGGCTTTGGATGTATATATGGGAACGGCAGAGTGATGTCAATGAAAATGTTTTTATAAAGCAATATGAGTTAGGGTTCAATCTCGGAGACCAATATATACAGAAGTGGAGCGAACGAGTAGAATGTAATGCAAAGCTGTATTTGTATAGGTATTTTAAATCTGAATTTGTAGACAATTATTTAAATGTTTTAAATATGAAGATATTTAGAATTAGGTATGCCTGGAAAGACGTTTGTGTTTTCATTGTAATAATGTTATATAAGACTGATATGCCCATTATATCATGATTTAAGATCGTTATATATTCCTAAAAAGTACTATGAGTTTACTAGCAAACACAAGTTTAATATTGCCATGTCATGTAAAAATGAAAATGTTTTAAAACATATAGCTATGTTTCTTTATTATGCATTCGTTAAACGAAGTGAATTTATTCATGATTACTATGTACCGTTATATAATAGTAATAGTATTGCATTGATAGTATTGTCAGTTAATTGTACATGTATGCATAATAACCAAACAACGTGTAAATTTATGTTAAACATATTGTATTGGTATGTGTTTTGGCCGATGGGCAGTATCACTAATACATACATACATATATATATATATATATATTTATATATTGAATGCATTATAAAAAAATAGTGTGTATAAAAAAGTATGAAAGGAGAAATTTGGAGATCGTCGAACACGATAAATACAAAAAGTATTGCAGCCTCGGTTTGGTTTTCTCTTTAGCTGCCACTGCTATGGCTTTTTTGTACGATTCTGGATACATCCTGAGTTGTTTTTTATTTTGTATGTGTATCTTTAGTTAGTTTCTCTGTATGTGGACTTTATTGTTAGAGATTTCCTTTTGATGGGATGTAGTTTTGTTTAAACTGTCTTGTCTATTTGGGCGCTGAAGACAGGATAATAGCGAGGATTGTGCGCATATAAAATCGATTCAAGCTAACCAGTAGGCCTTATTGCCTACTGACCGTTCCAAGTCGGTAACCCTGTCTTCACCACCCTTTCTGTTGTTTTTTGTCTCTTTGATTGTAGTTTCAAGTCCTTGTTTGCAGTACAGTACGGACCTACGATGCCATTGCGTTCGGACGCTGTGGTTTCTATAGGACCCTATATATCATTTTGATTGAGACTGTTCATGAACGGTAGTGAAACTGCTTGATACAGTTCACGCCCTAAAGCCGTTGGATGAGCAGAACTCAATATTTAAAATGCCAATAGTGCATAAAATTGAGCCATCTCGAAGATGCTATGCATATGACGGTGAACATGGAAACTTCAACGCGGTATTTTCGCACCATTCTATGGCCAGCGGCGTATGGTCCCAGTTTCTAACAAAACACGTTGCCCTAAACGAGAAAACAATGGGCGGAATAAACAAAGTGGAATTTATTTGGGAGCAGAGGTTATGAAGCCTGCGTATCACAGGTAACTGTCAAAAGACTAAACTAAAAAGCAGGCAACATATCCTAAGGGTGATTAAACAATACTCAGAACCTTTAAAGGCTGGAGTAGTGGAACCACCTATTCGAAATTAAAGTAAGAAAATACCACCGATATCTGTAAATATCAGGCTCAGCGATGTCCAAAGATCAGAATGAATAACAATTCTCAATTATACCTAACTTTGGAATTCCCGATCTTTACCGGATACCCATGCAATATCTTTCATTGACTAAAACACATTTCTGCAGAGTTATAGTTCATAAAACAACGTAATGCAAACGCAAATGATTCAAACCATACGATGTTACAAATAGTCACAAGGATATCTTACCTGAAAATAGTCTTCAAATCTATGTATCTCATCAACTATATACAAGGCAATCGCTACTCTCTGTTTTCCATGTGAAAGTGACCTCAGTGATCCATATATAAGAGCTCTCAGGCCAAAAGAATCGTGCTCCGAATCGCAAGTAGTGCATATAAACCACGAGCATTGTTTCGTATAAATTGCAATTGTCCCTAACGAACCTTTTTCATAATAGGTCATCAAATTTGGATCTGTTATATCGGCATCCTCTCTGCGTATTATCTCAGATTTGTTGGGTGAGTCAGAGAGCCCTTGGTCGGACTCCACTTTCCAACAATGTATGTCATCGAATGATCCTGTAAAAGGCATTTCAATCCTTGAAAACTCTTTTAACTGTGGTACAGATAACAGGTACTCGACTGCCGGCGATGCTATCACCTCGTTATCGTGGATCGACAGTTGAAGCTTTTTATAATTTTCTGAAAGATTGCGAAAGCTTGATGCATAGCAAGTTATTTCTTCTCCTGATAAATCGTTCACAGAAACTGTCATTGTCACTGTTGAATTCTTAAGCTGCACTGTTGCATTTTCCTTATTCAATATGAATGCCTGACAGAATGGTCTACCCATACTATTTATAACATTAATAGGTTTGCTAACACTTGTCTGAGTTGATGTTTGTCTTTCAGAAGTATAACTATTGAGTTGAATGGATTTCCTTAACTGTGTATAATTCACAGGGCGTTTCCGAGCGTTGCGTTCTTGTTGAATTGAACTGTTATGATTGTCTTGCTTGTGCGGATGAAACACGTGGAAACGCTGGACATGGTTAGTATTATTTGTATCATTATAATTGGATTTATTGTTGAAGATGTTCGATCCAGTATCAGTTTCATCTAAAGAATCCACCGTTGTACATTTCGTACTTATTCCTTTATATTTTGTGTTTGTTGTTGACTTCAATTCATTAGATCCGTGCATTGATATATTGGATGTCGTTGTACATGCAAATGGCCACTGTACACGTAGCATTACCCGAAGATAAAATACTATTAACAACACTACTACAATCGTTGAGAGAACTGTAAAAAACAACAAAACATCATGACATGTGAATATAAAAATAACTATAAATGGGATTTATAAAAAAAAAAGATACTTAATATGTTCTTAAAAGGTGGCCTAATCGTGTAATGCCATGCTGATAATTTAATCACCGATATTGATATTGAACTTCAAAGCTATATCAGTTAGGCCTAAACAAAACCTACTTTGTGTCCATAATGACAAACAAAATTATTTAAAGTAGTTTGATTTAAAAGCAGTATATAATAAAATAATGTACTAACTGAATTTTATTTCTGTCCGCTGTTACGTTCAGAACATATCAAGATTTAAATCACACATTTAAGGCAATGCTACTTAACTGACATATAACGAGCAGAATCGCGAATAATTCCACATCGAGGACATTGCTTGTAGTGTCTTTTTTAAATTCTGCAAAGGCAAGAACAAGGTTACTTTTACATTTGTTAATCGGATGAGACGAAAGAATCTATCAAAATATAATCATTTGTAGCAGCAAACGCGCCAAATAACGGCAAAATTACACAACAAAACCGTTTATCAAAACTCTATCCAGAGGATTATAATGTATATGTGCCGATTAAAGGTATAAGATATTTTGCGGGTTCTTAAGATACTCGTAACTGAATATGCGTAAAATTAGTAACTCTTAATCCAACGCTCATATTTTGGAGTTTAGTCGTGGCTGGTTAAAGCCGTTTATAACGTGTCCATAGAGTTTGGATTTTCAAAATATGTAAGTTATGTATACCTGGTCGTCAGTAGATTTAGGAAAGGTGTACATATGTTGTAAAATGAGGCTGTTGTTGGCGGGATAGCTACTTTAATAAAGTGATGTTTTAGCATTTTTATTGCTTTCAAAGGCTGCAGACAGGTCCTCCATAATAGTTTCAGAAAGACAGTCATGGTTATGTTAATCAGTAAGGTGCTAATATACAGATAAAAATCAGCTCTAAAGCGGAACATATTTCGAACATGAGAGAACAACTCTTTTTTTTTAAAACTATTTTTTGTATACATTCTATGAGGAGATTGCGACTTACACAAACAGTAACAATATAACACATACCTACAAATTACCTTATTTTTTCAGGAATGACCTACATTTATAAATCATGTTGAATGTGCAGACAAAACAAATCTTAAATACATCAACACAAAATGTCTACTCGTTTCCTCAATGAAACACATAGATTCATTTTACCTATAGATTTCAATAATCTGGCAAATTAAATACATTCCATGTGTTCTGTAAAGTAAGCGAATATTTAATTTTACATCTACCTGGTAGGGTTGTTTCATCTGTAACTCGTTTCTGCGCGTTGTCCATGTCAGCATTCAACAGCTGACGGGCATATGCGCCAGCTGAATCGTTCAGTTTACAGACAGTTTTGTATCTCTCTCCCCAAGTTTTGATACAATGACCACTATCGATGGGTTGGCTCTTCTTGTTTGATAGCACATGGCAGAACCTTCTTAATCGCTGGAGTTCCTCTAAAATATTACGCACATTGAATATCATATGTGTCTCAAAATGGGTTTAGGTCAATCATAGAGTGGTCCGAGTATAAACGTTCATACCCCATCCAACCCGTTCTGCAAGAAGCGAAAATGGGGTTGGCTGGTATATGAAATAAAAACTTAATTTCTACTTAAAAAAGTGTGCAAATTAAAACATTTAATAGATAATTTCAAACAGGTTATCGCATTTTTCTGTAAAATGGATTTAAATATGTTTTATTGTCGAAATATCCGTTATAAAATCCTGCTAACATAAGCTTTCCCATCGCTTAATGGACCACGGGATGAATGTTTTTTATATTGATATGATTTAAAAACAAGAACAACAGTCAATTAAACAGTGCTTTATCTATTAAACTCATGTCAAATCGATATTATGACTGCGACAGGGGTCAGGTCTATACCATTTTATATTTAAAACATGGATTGCCATGCACTGTTTACTCGCTGTGTATTTTGACCAAACAGTTTAATTTCAAAAACTCATTTGATACAATATTGTTAGCATCTGCACATTTAGTTAACGTCAATATTTCCTAAACATGCTCAAGGTATATAAGTCTCATTGAAATATAGACACATTACAATGATACAAGTAGATCTAACATCTCTTTTAAATATCTACTGACAAGACATCTGCGTGCATTTCAATTGCAAAAATGAGATATAGGGTCCTATAGAAACCACAGCGTCCGAACGCAATGGCATCGTAGGTCCGCACTGTACTGTCACTATTGTTTATGTTTATGTGTAAGTAATTGTAAATGGGAAATATTTAGTTAAAGAAAGAAACATAATAGTATTACTACACTAAACTGTTTTCACAATATATTTTGCAGATTGATTTCTTTTTTTGGGTTAATGTTGTCGTGTTATATATGTTAAATGTTAGTATAATTAAGCTTTTGTGTAGTTCTACTTACCTGTGCGATTGATACAATTGAATTCCTTTACTATTACAGCCTAAAACAATAAAATGAACATGATGATTTGGCATGTAACGCTAAAGAGCACATCAGATAAAAGATGACATAGAGAAAAAATGAGAAAAACAAAGCTAATTTAAGAGGCTATATGTAAGATGATTACAGGGTCATACAGAACGGTCACAGTTTATGAAATGTTCATTTAATGCGTTTAACATATTCGAGCATTTTCCATAAATAGCTTGGACTTTTATTTTCTCTCACGGCGTCATTATAAAATATAGATATAAATTCGAACAGGAAAAGCAGCATTCAAGGACGACAGTCAACCACAAACACACAGAAACAAAGAACACATTTAAAAATGAATAAAAGGCCAAAAAAAGACATCACAAACACAAAATGGTTGACAATAGGGCTACCGCCTTGGAACGGTCAGTGGCAAAAAAGGCCGCTGGGGGTTAAACCAGGTTCTAGGGAGCACCAAACCTCAAACTTACCCTACTGTCACCGCAATAAAACGGGACAGTGTAAATAAAGAAATCCCGGCCATAAACTCGTGTTTTTTTTATTTGACACATATATCATATATGTCCACATGCATATCCAACCGATATAGAATAAGTGAATGGTAAAATAAATTCTACATTAAAGACAGCAACTAAAACCTTGTTATTTTCAAGTACCTGTTGTTCTTGTGCCTCCGAGTCACCTCTACACCAAACAATAAGAAGCAGTATATATCCCGTGTACATCATAGCATTTATTGGTGACATTTTCTGTTAACGTGTTGTTCTAAACCTGAAAAGGAAAAGAAAGAAATATCTGAGAAATTAAATAAAATCCACAGTTGTGCACTACAACCACAGGTAATCGGCGCGTAATTTGGTCACTACTACCCCCACCCACCCTTAACTGCCCTCACCCCCACCACAAAAAACAACAACAAAAAAAACATAATCCAAAAAAAATAAAAAAATATAAAAAGATCGGACAGGGAAAGTAGCATTCAAGGAGGACAGTCAACCACAAAACACAGAAACAAACATGGAAACAGACAAACAAGAAGGCAAAAGTAATAATAAAAGTAAACGACATCACAAACACAACAGGGTTGACAATAGGGCTACCGCCTTGGAACGGTCAGTGGCAAAGTAGGCCACTGGGGGTTTAAACCGGTTCTAGGGTGCACCAAACCTCACACTTACCCTACTGTCATCCCATTAAAACGACAGTGTAAAAGTCATTTTCTGTAGTTTTTCATGCGCAGCATTTTGGGCGACTTTTCTTCTAAAACTATTGGATGGATTTTCCTAAAAAAATACAGGAATGTTGCTCTTGATGTTAATTGTCTTTTTTTAATTTAATTTAATTTTTTTATTTTTTTATTTTTATTATTTTTTTTTTATTTTTTTTATTTTTTTTAAATGTCTTTATTTATATAAATGCCTATTATTAGAAACATACATAAAATAGGAAAAATATAGCATTTTGTAAAAATTCACACAAAATTAAAAAATGTAAGCATAATGGTAGGGTTCCAAAAACCAATATTAAATCTTAATATGCATGGTGACCTATAATTTTATTTGCATATATTGTCTTTCTATGTGTTCAAATAAGTGCCTAGGAAGTTTGAACAAATTCTGTTATTAGGAACATAACAAAAAAGGAAAATATAAGATTTCTATATAATTTCATTCAAAACTTGGCCTTTTAGAATAGGGGTAGGGTTTCAAAAACAATTTCTAAACAAGCCTGGGGACCTAACATTTTTATTGCACATTTTGTTTTTATATATGTTAAACTATGTGCTTAGCAAGTTTAAACAATTCTCTTATTGGGAACATACAAAAAAAAAAAAAAATTGTATCATTATGGGCTAATTTGTGCATAAATTGTGGTAATGGTCTCAACAGATTTTGTAAAAAAATATAGATTTTACATATAGATGAGCTTTAAATGTTATTATAATTAAATGTTCTTTACTTTAATACAATTTTAGCAGAATTGTGACCAATGTATAAAAGATTAGACTTCAAAATTGTCTTATTTCATGGACTTGTTCAACTTTTTGGACAGATTGATGGTGGCATTACACATTAGTGTTTTAACATTTTAAATATTATGGTGACCTACCATTATTTTTGCATTTCTTTCTATATATATAACAGACTTACTGTACAAAAAGTTTAAAAAAAATCTCTTATGCAGAAAAAACTATAGGAAATGTCTTTAAATTACTTTTTGGATGATGTTTCTTTTATGGGTGTAGTAGAGGGTGGGTGGGGGTAGTAGTGACCAACTTACGCGCCGAATACCTGTGACTACAACTATATAAATCACATTTTACAATATTAACGCCGTATACGTCATAGTATTTATCAGTAACATGTTCATGCAAAGTATCTATCAAGGCCGTCTGAAAAAGAAATCCAAGAACTATTTAAGAAATTTAATAAAATACAAAGTTATGGAGTACACCTGTCAACAACTAGTTAGTTACATATTCGAAATACACACGACGTATAATCAAATATTGTCGATAGAAGGCAGAAAATCCACATATACTATATAAAAGATACCGAGTTTATAGGACACATGACATATATAATGATATGATTGCAATTATAACGTTTAAGTTTATTTCAATCCATACCACCGTGTTGTAGTTCCTTGTAGCAGATTACGTTTCTTTAAAGATTACTATTAGTTTCCATTTCTCTGGTTATATCCTCAGACGATCAACGTATGTTGTAAAACATTCCAACAACATGTTACATATCTCTTGTGTAACATTTAAAACAACCGTAAAGAATAATGACTGTCATGTACGAATAAGTTTATGAATCGATACAAGTTCGTCTATAAATACCTTTGCACAGGTAACGCGAGAATGTACTGGAATCCCGCACATCTTATTTATAATTGGGAATTTCCAATCGTATTTATAATTAGGAATTTCCAGTATTATTTATAATTATACATGTTTACGATATACTTGAACTTTTGATTGGTTATATAGTCGTATATCACCTGATCAAAGGTATACACTACACGTGTCAAGGTTTTTGCATGATAAGAGAATGATAATCAAGTGAATGCTCATATTTTAATGACGGATGTAACGAACAGCAGCTGAGACATTTATAATTCAGGTAAACGTTTTTATATGTATACATACATTAATACAAGAGAGGAAAAAGTGCCTGTTGCATCGCTGAATATATGGGATCCCAGCGAGTACGCATATATATATATATATTTTAATGATGTCTGCCGAGTACAACACATCATATTTCGTGAGTATGAATACAACACAAATATAATGTAACTTAATACTTTTTTGAAAAAGCAAAACAAAACACGATCATAATTATTATATTAGTTAACAAATAGAGAATATTGTTAGTGTCCTTTACTAGCAATATTTTTAGGCAAGATTTAGAAAACCAAGAATGGCGAGGCTGCGTTTTCTGCGTTTTCGTGCCGAGCATTATGTGATCTAAGGGAATTAACTATTATTTTCACTCAATTACAGTGGATAGTTCAGTAAGTTTTCTTTCAACTATACGATTACACCATTATATGTAAAAACAAGTATATGCACGTAGATAAAGAAGTCTAACAGAACAACCAACATAGACTGAGACATTCGAAATATACAATTATAAGCAATGCATTAAATAATTCTATAAGCGTTCTCGTAGTCAAATCTTGGTTTTCCATTTTTTTTATAAAAATAGAATTTGTAAAAATTCGTAAAAATTCCCTTATAGTCACTTGAAACTGAAACCATAAGTAGCACACTTTTTATGCTAAAGCGTATATAAACATATACGGGATATAAAATATCATAAAGTAATACTCTTTTATGCCATTTATTAAATTGAATCATCAACAGTTACACTTTGGTTAGGGTATTTCGAGCCACCAGAGAGAGGAGAATAAAACGAAGGAATCCGTGAACTTAGCCTCGGTCACCCGGCAACGCATGATACGGTATTGGCAGGCCGAGCCTATTGAGAACTCTGTCACAGCGCTGCCCAAAATAACTTAAATAGTGTGTTTATACACCGTTAAAGTACATTCAATTCAATCTTCAATACAGAGAGGGAATTGAATTGTTGTTTAACGGTTCATCAACACATTGTGTAAGTATTTCGAGCCACCAGAGAGAGGGCAATGATACACAGGAATTCGTGAATCGTGTCATAGGGCTACTCAAAATAACCTAAGCAATGTGTTGATGAGCCGTTAAACAACATTCACTTAACTTTTTTATGTGTCTTTTATGGTTGTTACTTGCTGATACACATGTATAATGGTAGTGTTTGACTTTCTTCCAAGTTTGTTTAAATGGTAACTTTATAAAGTTAAATAAAGTCCGAGTTAAATTTTGCCCTGCCCTTGGGTACTGTTGTCATAATTTTATATATTATAATGCCCTTAAATTATATTCAGGAATCTGATGATGACCATTTTGTAATCTTCTCCGTTCCCTTTCATCTCTTCAATCACTGGATACTATGAAACATGATAACCCAGTTGTGCTTTAGAAAAGTACAATTCTCTTATAGTTGATAATGTTATTACTTTTGGCTTGCTTCCAAGCCATGTAGGAATACGTGGTAATGATAGAGGTGATAGTGCTGCTAAAGCAGCATTAGGTTTACATATGTCTAAATTACCTTATACTGATTTTAAAAGTTGTATTAACACATTTATTCGTAACTCTTGGAAAGCCGCTTAGTCGATAGGATGTTCATTTAATTTAACTTTCTCTGAGTCCATATTATTTAATAAAGTAACGAGGCACGCTACCACCCCAGCTCATTATATAAAGTAAACATAAAAGATTGAACTTACCAAATAGAGTTTTTGTTATCTCCTACGTTTGCTATTTCTGTAAGTGTCAACAATGGACAAGGTCGTCAGGTGATGGATTCCTGGCTCATTCCAACCCAGTTATTTGCAACTCTTCTTTTCAGTTGTGTATTGATGTGAACGAGGTAGACATGCTTCTATCAATGACGTTGTTGGCCATTGGCTTTATACTGGTGTCAGTCATTTCACGTGGAAATGCTTTAGATGCCTTACAGGAACAGGTAAATCAACTGGTATTACTTATAAGCACATTGGTTTAAAAATAGATTATAATACTGTATGATATTTTGTTTCAATGATATGCTTTAATCTTATTATATCCGTGAAAATATAGTTTTACAAAGGTGAAAATACGGTTAACGTCCTTCAGTGAGAAGTTATTCAGTGTCAAATATATTTGTTTGTTTTCATCATTGTATATGCATTTATTTTTTTAAATGAAGAATGTTTGTCTTTATATTATTATTTTGATGTTCGTATTCTGGGTTTCTGGTCGGGCATTTTGTTGCGATTTGTGCCATTGAAATAAACTGATGATGCCAAAATCCGAATGTTGTCAGACAATTGTCAAGTGTTTATACACAATGACATATGTATGAACAGTGTAAACTTGCTTATGTTTGTTGTCAATATAGCATTTTAATTGGAAATAACGGCTTGTGTGCACACAAAATGCCATTTAAGATCCCCAAAATACCGTTTTGCGTGCCATCACTATATCACTACTTGTCATCATCTGTTATTATGTGTAGCGATGCTTTATTTCTTCTACTTTAAGATAGGGGTGTTTGTTTTAAAGCGAAAGTGGCATACTGTACAACCCTTTTGATTTCATTTATTTTAGTTCGTAAATGCAGCTCCAACTTCCGTAATAAAATCCAACTATCTCTACAACAAAGGTAAGCAATAAAGCTAGATACATTATCTTGAAAATCAGTCGTTTACTAGTCGTAAGCAAATAACAGCTTTTCCCTAACCAAATGTGGCTAATGTATATATATAATTAGTAACTGCTCCCTGCTGGGTCAATCCAAATACTTTATAAAAAATATAGCACATTTTGCAACGGAGCTTTTGTTAAACGGTGCACATGCATTACATGACGTCTTATATATTACGTCTGCTTTGTTTATAGTTTAAGGAACAAAGTCTGGAAAATAGAGAACTGGACGATTTTTTATTGTATATAAATCCAAAGATATAATTCATATTTATAATAATATTTTCCATTTTCTCGAATTTACATTTTTATGGAATTGTCTGTACAAATGATAACACAATTGATGAAATTAGGTTTTTATTTCGTCAAAATATTTGTTAATTATGGTGGATAATTCCTTGTTGCATATTAAAACAAATCTCAATTGACATAGAAATAATGTATGGCTTTGCCACTGTCCGTTCAAAGACGGTAGTCCTATTGTCAACCCGTGTGTGTGTGTGATGTTACATGCCTAGATTCATGTTAACATTGTAATTGTTGTTTGTTTAATGCGTGTGTTTGGTTGTGTTCTGCGAAATAGCGTGTTAACTTACTTTAATTTTCGCAGTATTTTCAAATTGCAATTGTTTGGTTATTAAATATAGGTACTAAGCTTTGGAATAAGTTTCCAAATAAGTATCGGATCAAATGTCTTATTAAGTAAAACATAATCAACGTACGTCAATATTACGCCTGAAAATCTGAAAAAAAGCTGATTTAAAGATAAAAACGTAAATGCCGAACGGCTCTGGATCCAAATCAAAATTATCTAGCGGCGTTTAACGGTGTTCGTAATATGCAGCTATTCGTGAGAAAATAAAGCACTGTTTATACATCGGTATCTTTAAGCATTATTCCCGGGCACAGTTGAGTTCTTTTTGAATAGTCAAATAATGTCTGATTATGAGCTTACAATAGCAAAAATGATTTCGAAGATCACGCAATAATCTGTTTTAAGGGTGGATATTAATTGTATTGCAGTATAAAAATAGCGACAAAGTCTAAGCTCTCCAAATGTACCATAATAGTACAGTATAATCACACTCCTTACGTAATCGATAACATTTCCGTTTCCTGCCCTGCTAAAGCGTTCATTCTAAAGGGAAACATTTGTTTAATTGTTCCTGATTTTTTTCTGTTCTGGCGTCTGCTTATATATATGGTCTACCATTTTCGTACATGAGCTAAGTGTTTAATTCAAAACTCATATTGCTTTCTGCTTACCTTTTACTAATTGTGCTTAAAGCTACAGACCCTGTATTTAAATCGCTTTCTTTTTTGTAGGTGTGTCTTTCTTTGTAACTTCATGCACACCAGCTCATGACGAATAGGGTATTTAAGCGATCATATGTAACGCAGATGTTTCTAAATTATAGTCAGTAACTACTTGAACATTTGGTATATTTAGTACAATGTATTATATAAATGCAAAATAAGTTAACATGTTTGAACGCATCTCAGTCGTATCAGTAGATAGTACATCATGTCGGACATGTAATTAAACTTGCATGATGTAATACTATAGTTTATAAAATTGAAACTAGGATTCCGTCTAAAAAAATGTATTTCGATCTTTTAATAAGCGACGGTTGATAAGAAATATAAAAAGATCGGACAGGGAAAGTAGCATTCAAGGAGGACAGTCAACCACAAAATACAGAAACAAATACGCAAACAAACAAACAAGAAGGCAAAAGTAATAATAAAAGCAAACGACATCACAAACACAAAAGGGTTGAAAATAGGGCTACCGCCTTGGAACGGTCAGTGGCAAAGTAGGCCACTGGGGTTTAAACCGGTTCTAGGGTGCACCAAACCTCACCCTACTGTCATCCCATTAAAACGAATATGTTTGTATTCGTGTTTGCGTCAGTTATTGCGTAATACCTCTTTAGTGTTAAAAGTGTCAAAACGTATCTAGTGGCTATATCTACATGAAGAAGAACAACTTAAAGCAAAACGTTACTGGTTCAAATCCCGTTTCGGGCAGCTATTGTTTTTTATGAAATATTATCCGTAGCCGTATATTCATCGTGTTACTTGTACGAACGCTAGATTAAACGTGATATTTTACGAATCAATTGTGACTTATATACCAACTGTTGTGCTGCTTGTCGAACTGAAACTACTTCACCCGTGACTCGTTCATATTCCTGAGTTAGTACTAATTTAAGTATAGCGTCTGTAGCTTTAAATATTTCACTTAAAATATAATTATACCTATTTATATTAGGTAATAATCTGTACATGGCATATTTTATATCACTCTTTAAATATTTTACTTAGAATACAATATTATCAGAATAGTCACTGATGTGAATTTAAACAGATTTCAGACTTCTTTTCATTGTTTAAAAACTATGAAGGTAACCGTATTCCTTACCCTTGTATGTTTGTGGTTTGTGAACTTTACTCTATTCTCAAGGTACATGTTTTTGTTTGGATGCGTTGTTTGGTTAACTATGCTAATATTATGCCTACTTTTTAGTAAGGATCTCTAACCATGTATTACTTGGGCATTGTATATATGTAACCTTTTTTATATATTTTGTTTTATAATACGTTTGTTACACATGCAGTTAGGTGTGCATTGTTTTCTTATTTGTTCAATTGTCTTATGTTTGTCGACTTTTGCATTTTCTGTTTCAGAAATAAAATATTTCCAGCGGGTTTATATTGTCCCAGGTCAATGCCTGGTGGGCGGGACTTAGAGTTCATTGATACCAAGGGCGAGCAGGCCCGCGGTTTCGATGTGTTTCAAGTCCCAAACAAATTCTCATAACTTATATTTTATGCCTATCTCTCAACATCAAACGAGAAGAATCTACAGCCTCATGTTATTTAAATGTGTTGTTGGAACGTAGCTTCGCTTAAATAACGCATTTCATTGCGTTGTTGTTTTGCATCTGGCGTTTAAAAGGACGTCTCAACTTAAACTGTTTTCTTGCGTTTAAAATTACCTCTTAACCGTTGACGTACATGACGTCAGATGTTTATATAGCTTTTTACAAACCATTCCAATAACTAATCAACATTGAGTTTATTAATAAACCATGTTAGATAATACGTTTATTGTACATGTAGGAAGTTGTGTGTGCAATATTTTCTTATTTGTTCAATTGTCTTATGTTTTGGAGAACGCTACGCTTCCTTTTCGACTTTTTCATTTTCCGTTTTTTTAAAATAAAACATTTGAATTTGAAGTGATTATAGCATGACATTCAGTCCAGTCTCTTTAAATGTGTTTTGTTTTATATGTATATATATTTAAATGTATGTATAACTTTCGGAAAATATAAATAGAGTCTAGTTTAATATTCAAGTCCCATATCCGTGTTTAAAATGTTTTTCAATTGCAGTTTCAATTAAATATAAATGTACAGGATATGAACATAAAGAGCTTCAAATAAGTAACATTATTAATTTCATACTCATATTTGACAATATCCTTGTTAGAACATGAAATATAGATTCATTAAGGTGTACAGAGATTCATTGACTAAACCACTTTTCGATAGACTCTCTTAATATTCTTGTCAACACTTTTGCATGTAGTTATACGAAAGGAAAACTAATTCAGTGCATTATTTTAGAGCAAAACAAATGCCGAGAGAGTAGCCTTTGCAACAAAATGTGTGAAAATGGAAACGAAACGATGCCACCTGGAGCCTACGCCATTCAGACGATAAATGGCGACATGAAACTGGAACTAGTACATGTGGCATACGAAACACGTTTACCTAGTATGTATTTTGTATTTTTTAAATCCCACAATGTATCCAAACTTATGAATATCTATTATTGGACAAAGTATACAATACACTCTATTTTATAAGTTATATTTAATTAAACGTGAACGGTATCAATCATGACATTTTTCACTACTGTTCATGAACAGTCTCAGGCAAACCGAGACTGCAATATTATTTTTTGTATTTATCGTGTTCGTCTATTTCAAAATTTCTCACTTCATACACTTTTTGTCTTCAAGTTTAGATACTACCTTAAATGCATTAAATTATTTGGCAATGTGACTTATTATATATTATACTGGGTTTGTTTTTCATGCTCAATATTTAAATACAGATTGTTTGAAAAATAATTTAATTGTATCTTATTGTTTCAATTTTAACTTGCAGAGTGGAGAGATAGAGAAAAGTATGTTCTTGAACAGCTGTATAACCACAAATATGCGCTCGAAGGTAAGTAAAACAGTTTAAAACAGTATAACTTACGTGATATGCTAATTCACACTTTTAATTTGAAATATATATACACGTTTATACTTTAAACTATTTATTAATACATCTCATCAAACGCGTGGAATTTATTAAATTCAATAACATATTTCTTTGTGACACAATGAACTTAAACTCCCAGCGGCCTTTTTTGCCACTGACCGTTCCAAGGCGATAGCCCTATTATCAACCCTTTTGTGTTTGTGATGTCTTAGTTGACCTTTTATTCATCTTTAAAGCTGTTCTTTGTTTCTGTGTGTGTTTGTGGTTGACTCCCTTCCTTTTCCTGTTCGATTTTTATATCTACTATTAAGGACATTTCCTATAGATGTTTCATATGTTTTTCTATCAATAACTTTTTTTAAGGTTTGGTACATAGCTAGAACTGTCTATCCTAAATATATTTCGGCTATAAATATAGTAGGGCACCAAATTGGTTTCTGAGAAATATTTAAGATAAATATATGACCCATATTCCATTTTTGGCAAATCTCTTATAATTGCCGTACATCTAAAATAATGCAAAAGAACACACAAAAAAAAAAAAAAAAAAACAAGACAAAAAAAAAAAAAAAAAAGAAATTTAATAACAAAAATTAAATCCAATTAATTTTATTCAGTCTCAATATATCTGATCTTATCCTATTTATATACACTCAAGCAACACGGGAATTTCCGCTATATATTGTATGTACAATATGCTGCTTTTAATCGAATGGTACATGTCTATGTAAGACCTTTCATTTTGGAAAAAATACTGAAACAACAAATAATACAGCAAATAGTATTCCTGCAATGTTTCATTATTCACAGAGTACGCGTTTGGCTCAATCATGTGAGCAAACTTAGGATGCACAATTTTGCAAACTATTTACGTTAAATACAGTACTGAACTAGCTAAATTTTTCGAAAAGCAACTTCAACATTGATGAAGTTCTTGTTACAAGGTGTAGTGTGATTAAAACGTCTACAACATCACAGTTATGTCCTTTCTCTAGTTAACTGCAACTTTTTTTTAAACAAACATCTTGGGATTTCTTTGGAATATTATGTGCAATTAAGTGTGCAGTATATACAATATATAGCGGAAATTCCCGTGTTGCGTTTTCATATCTCTTGAGTGTATGAAGAAAATATATGATATATGGGGAAATAAAGGGGAATATTACTTGTATTGCCTTGAAGATCCTAGGAAAAAATGACAGATTACTGTTGTGTATTTTGTTGTTGTTTTTATTGGTGAGGGTGGGGTGATGAGGGGGATGGGTGGGGTCGAGTGGGAAAAGACATTTCGAGATAAAAAAAAAGTATTTTAGATTTTTTCAAAACTTCTGTATTGTAAATAATATAATGTACTTCACAAAACTGAAATAAAAAACCGTTTTTGAGAAAAAGCAATTATAACACTGAAATTTCTAAAACAAAGTAGTGGTTATAGAGCAAAACATCCTACAAATTTTGTCTTTAACTGTTAAGTTCTACATACCTATTTTTATTTGAATGGATTCAACATGTGTAATAATAGTACACAGTCACCAGGTCAGTAATTACTGTTTTAAGTGTATTCTTACTTTTCAGACAGACATTTATACTCTAAGTATGAACAAGCTATAACGGCTAAACCAATAAATCTGTCCGTGGTTTGTATCAAATAGTGAAACTATTCTTGATTTTAGTGTAACAACAAATGTCTTCACTACTGGTTGTGTACCAGTTATCGTCATTCACCAGATTTCGTCATTATCAATAAAACGCTCGATGTTGTGATTATTTTTCGACTCCACTTTACAAATCACTACACACTATCATCAGACGATTGGAGAGGAAAAAAAAGTTTAGAAATGTTATCATACACTCTCAAACCAACCCGTTTACCTATATTAATACCGTTATAAACAACACAGTCGGGGGAATCACGCGCTGATACGCATGCGCAGGCAAATTTCCTTTTAAAATAGCTGACCTTTTACGTCGAACCATTGAATCAATTTGACATGCCCAAAAAACTAAAAGCACGTGCTAAACAGTTTCAGCCAAGGGAGACAACTAGTTCACGCCAAACAATTTAAATTTTCGGACAGTTATTTCCTTTTAAATTATGAACGTCGAAGTGAAGTAAATTAATTACATCCGATACAAACATTTTAAATTGTAGATACAATTTTTTTCTAGATATTGTTTTTGTGTATTCATATGCAATGGTATATTTATGTTTCAATTAATAACTACACACGTTTTCATCATCCCAAACATGGATTATTCGGTATTGAACTGAACATGAGGATAACTACTACATTCAGCTCAAACGACCGGCCCAATTCAGTCTATATTTAGTAACGGCCGCGTGACACTTGTTACTGAGAATAGGAACAATGTAAACACAGAATATTTACGGCAAAGGGGTAAGCTTCTCTACAGGCAAAAATATTTATGAGATGACTAGTTTTGATATAGATTTATTAAAGAACCGACATAAAAATGACGATATCTGGTATACAGCACAGTATATAAACAGTTAATTAGATTCCTAAAAATAAAAACAAACTAGTCAAAATATATAAACAATTGAAATAGCATGGTATTTGTGTACATATGCGCTCTTAGACAGGTATGCGCATACACAACTGTAGGACATGTCCTTAGGTGGATTTTAAAGGGACACACGGCAATCTTGATTTTTTAAAAACTCACGGCGTCCCGTTAGTTTTTCTCCTCACTTGCATTTGTTCAATCATTAATAGTAATTGTTAGAATAGTTCAAAGCAAATTATTTTTACATATTACTAACATTTTATAATAGTGCATCAATAATACATTTCAAAAATTGGTGAAATAATGAAGATAATTGAAATTTCAAGTTTTTATTTAATCATATGCAAGCAGTTTTAAAGCCAAAATGACGCAGGATAAGTAAATTGAGGAGCAAATTTTAATGTTTGAATAAAACTCAAGATTGCCATGTGTCCCTTTAACAATTTGTTAATGCTGTTATTGAGGCTTATATAACATGGATGGGATTTCTTTATTTACACTGTCCCGTTTTATTCATAAGGCAATAGGGTAAGAGTGAGGTTTGGTTCACCCTAGAACCTGGTTTAAATTACCCCCAGCATCACATAAAACTAATGTGTATGTCCTAGCGTCTGTGCTGTTTAACTAAATTAGGCAGCTGAAATAGCGGCAGTTTGTTTATCATATACATTTAGTTTTGTGCTTGTCTTTCCAGAATCAAAAAAGCAGTCCGACTGTATATACGACTATGTGCAATTATTCGTGAGTGTCCTCGTACTAGGTGAGAAAACTAATATTACTTTTGATGTTTATGACTTTTGTGATATGATTTATAATGAATACACGCTCTTATCACATAATTTGTTAAATATAAGTAAATAATAACAATCATTTAATTGTTAAGTGAAATACTCGGTATTTTTGAGATACAGTGAAATAATATAATATAATAACTTGCAGACTCAAATTTCGCCAGTAAAGGTATAATATTAAATGCATATTGAGTAATAAGCAATTACCGTAATACGTAAAATTAGTCGACCACCTAATACATATATGTAAAAATCAGTTTAAGATTCGGTAATTCATAAAATCCTATCTGTTTCTTTATGTCCTAAGCATTGGTACTAAATTCAGATATCTAAATTATTTATGCTTTATTTCAGTTCTCTCAACACTTTTCAAACCACTGTTGGATGATATTGGTACACTAATTACGGTACTATATTCTTTACGTGAAGCTGATGCTGTTTCAAACGTATTACTTGATTGTCCCCCAACACATTTTAATGGATATGGTAATTACCACAAGCAAGGATTTCAGGACAAAAGCAAAGTGTATTCTTCACACAAGCCAAACACTCATTGTTTTAATCAATCTTGTTTCAACCCGTTGGGCAATAATTCTGTCACACAGAGACAAACTGTAACTCAGATAATTCTGAATAAGCCATGTAGTGTTCTAAATAGCATGGGAAGACCATTCTGTCAAATATTTACACTGGATAGGAAGCATGCAACAGTTCAGCTAGACAATTCAGAGGTTAAAATGACGGTTTCTGAAAACGACTTATCATCAGAAGAAATAACTGTTTATGCATCAAGCTTTCGTAACGTTTCAGAAAATTATAGAAAGCTTAACTTTTCAATCCATGGAAACGAGCTGATAGCATCGCCGGCTGTAGAATACTACTTATCTGTGACCAAATTAAACAGTTTTGCAAGGATCGAAATACCATACGTAGGATCGTTTGATGATATACATTGTTGGAAAGTAGATTCCGACCAAGGCATATCGGATACACCAAATAAATTAAAGATTTTATGCAGAGAAAAAGTTGATATAAGAGATCCAAACTTAATTACATATTATGAAAAGGGTTCATGCGAGACAATTGTAATATTTACCAAACAATGTTCGTGGTTCATATGTACAACATGCAATTCGCAACACGTTTCGTTTGGCCTAAAAGCTCTTATATTTGGATCTTTACGAACAATGCCGAATGGGAATCAACGAGTAAGCATTGCCTTATATATAGCTGATGAGATCCGGACATTTGAAGATTATTATAAGGTATGGACTTTATTTGATTATAAGCTTAGCAAATATGCAAACCCTTTTCTCTTTACACATAATTAAACTTTCGTCTTAGGTAAATTTAAATTCTAATTATTATCATTTGTTTAAACATTTCTGTTTTTCAATTCAATAACATACCATTAAATTACCTACACAATCAAAGCGTAACAAAATCAAGTAATGTATGGCATATGTAACTATATGTGAGAAATGCGTTTTACTCAAAATAGTCAATTATTTATATGATTAGTATACAGGTCTTTAGCCGGAAACCATATTTTTCTGCTTGTTTCACTCTTTTCATCTTATGAAGAGCTCGAAGTGTGTGTGTGTGTGTGTGTGTGTGTGTGTGTGTGTGTGTGTGTGTGTGGGGACGGGTGGGGTGAGGGGGTGGGGGGGGGTGGGGGTGAAACTTTTGGTCAAACACTAACAAATTAATGCTTTTAGAGCTTCACCAAATATGCACAGTCATCTCAAGTTGTGCTTAATGCCACTTTTATTCGATCTTGTATAGTATTGTATTATCCCAAATACCTATTGCACAAGAAATTATAATTAGAAATGAAGGGAGTATATTTTATCTAATCCACATACAGCTGATCGAAGATACGGAGAAACGTAATAAAAGAGAACTGCTGCAAGATCGACCGGTTAACTTACCGACTAGAGTATCACTAACGGATTGTATTACAGTGGAATTAACAACGATGAATGATCCAGCTAATTACTGGAAACACATGGCAGATTCAAGAACCAGTGAGCCCCTTCATAATATACAACAGGTATATAATGGGAGTATATTTATTCATTTCCATTATAGAGTTGTATTTGGTTTCTAAATTGAAAACCAAATGATAGTTAGACGTCGGTGTTCGTTGCATTCTGATTCTGCAACTACATAACAATAACTTATTTATATTTATGAGAGAGAGAGAGAGAGAGAGAGAAAGAGAGAGAGAGAGAGAGAGAGGCCAAAAGTACACATATTTATCAATAATATCCAAGCACATAATTATTTTTCCTAAATATTTATATTCCAGGAAATCAAATTGGATCGTATTACCAAATGTCATTTTCACGTGTCGAGCGGCCTTCCATATGCCAAAGACTGGTATCTAGAAGCACGTAATAATGAGAAAGGTGTTCCTTTTGAATGCATAATAAAGCTTAAATGTGCACACCGAGCAGTGGGACATGACGATGAAGTAGTTCAAACAAACTTTGTCATAGATGCATTTAGTGAAGAAACTGAAAATGTTCACTCTGACAGGAAGCATAATCAACAACCCCAATCGCCAATGGTCGCTGAACATCCTTCGGACGCACTGTGTCAGCCAGATAGTGCGAACTTAAATCGAATGCCACGGTATCAACCAGTATGTTCTAACAATGAGAATCATTTTAACGGAGCATGTCAACCGAGGAGTGTTCTAGAAAATGTAAGAGGTGAAATGGAACACTCGGCTTGATTTCAAATCATGTTATCATCGAGATAGCTATTAATAATGTAGTATTTTCAAAAAAGGGTAAAAATATCGGACAGGGAAAGCAGCATTCAAGGACGACAGTCAGCCACAAAACACAAAAACAAACACGCAAACAGACAAACGAAAAGACAAAAGTAATAAAAAATGCAAACGACATCACAAACACAAAAGGGTTGACAATAGGGCTACCGCCTTGGAACGGTCAGTGGCAAAGTAGGCCACTGGGGGTTTAAACCGGTTCTAGGGTGCACCAAACCTCACACCTACCCTACTGTCATCCCATTAAAACAGGACAGTGTAAATAAAGAAATCCCCGCCATGATCTAAACTCTAACCAACAAGGCAGCATCAATAGGCAATATAAGTAAAACACAAATATGCTCGTGTAAATATAATACAAAAAAAACAATAGGCTAGAAAGCCACAATGAAGGTACTCAATGACTTGGCAGAAGCCAGAGCAGTAAGAGAATACACCATTAAGGGCACGACAGGAAAGAACATGGACAAACATCAAACGCCACCGTCCCAATGGGCTTTAGGTAGGCGTCATCATAGGGTCCATAGCATGTCCGGTCATCGTACAATTAAAGAGGAAAGCATAGTGGCGAACTTTAAAAGTGTCCACCACCAAGCATGCAGTACGTTGCAAAATGATAGGGTCATAACCTCTTTTGATAAACTTTTTAACAAGTTTAACAAAGAAAGTATGAAAGTGATCATGACCAAGAATCTTACGAAGTTTATAAATCACATCACCATAGAAGTCAGGTTGTGATAGTCCTTGTCGCAGAAGAGTCCTTAAATTACATTTATATTTGGAAAGAAGATCAGGGTTACGATAATAAAATTTTGCAAAGGTTTTACGAAGTTTATGGTAACGGTAACCCTGATTGAGTAACTTTTTAGTTATACAAAGATTACGAATATTAAAGTCCTCAACTCGAGTACACGCTCTAGAAAAACGAATAAGTTGAGACAGATACACCCCATAAGAAGTTGCTCGGGGAACATCCCCATCCAAGTTGGGATAATTAACAATGTCAAAATTAAAATCATCTCTCTTGTCATAGATTTTGCTAATTATTTTACCATTTTCAATCGAGAGATCTAAATCAAGAAAAGATGCGTTATTATCAGATATATTTTCTTTATTAAGCCGAAGTTCTTTAGGATAAATATTATGAACCATAGTTGGAAAGAAAGGGTTGTCAATGTTCAGTATGTCATCCAGATACCGAGAGGTGTCATTAAAAGCTTCAATAACATCTGCCTGGGTATCTGGTGAAAGAGTCAACATGAAATCCCTTTCATAGCAAAATAAAAACAAATCTGCGACAAGTGGTGCACAGTTCGTACCCATAGGGATACCAACAATTTGTCTATAAACGGTGGTACCATACCTGACGAAAATATTATCTAATAAGAAGATGAGTGCTTCACAAACTTCATAGCTAGTCCACATAGTATAATTGTCTAAACTGCCGTTAGTGAAAAACGCTTTAATATTATTACATGCCAAAAATGTAGTATTTTCTCTAGCGAATGTTTTTTGAATAAGAGAAATTAGCTTGTCTTTAATAAGATGATGTGGTAAGGTTGTATATAGTGTAGAGAAGTCATAAGTACTTAATGATGAAACTTGACCTTTATTGAAAATGTTATCAAGAACGTCTCCTGAATTTTTTATAGACCAAAATAAATTAATCCCAGAGTTTTCATAAGTTTTATCACAATATAGTTTAACGTGATCTTTAACGGCAGTAAGACAAGAAGTTAAAAGTTTGGAGATGTTTGTTGTCGTGCAGGCACTAGAATTAGAAATAAAGCGAGCCTTATACGGATTTTTATGTAATTTAGGAATCCAGTACATGGTAGGCAGTTTATTTTGCTTATCGCTTACACCAGCCTTGAAAGTAGTGCACCGAGTGATATGTGCGGAAACAACATCATCCTCAGTAGAATTAACTGGAGTATACGAATTGGTGCTGCCGAGTTCTAGAGATAAAACATTGACGTAATGTAGGCGTCAAACAATAATTACATTATTAGCTGCTTTATCTGCAGGAACTAAAACAAATTTATTATGAAATTCCTGAATTCCCGATTTTAGATTACGAAAGGAAAACCTAGGTCTCGGAGGTAGTAAAGAGGGCTTAGCATTATAAAAGTTAATACGTGTATCTATAATTTTAAGAATAGACTTTTTCCAAGTAGAAAGCGAGTTTGGGTCCGCATGTTCTCTACGACACCATTTTATACTAAAATCTTCAATGGAGTGGGCGATCTGGGCACGACAGGTTTTGTATATTTTTTCATAATAAAGAAGTATGATTTTTTATGTATGTTTTGTTCTATAAATCGCAGAATGAGATATGCATGTTATTTAAAATCAAAGGGTTTGTAGTTAATGTTTTATCACTATTCAAAAGTGCTAATGGAATATTATAATTTTTTCAGTTTTCAAAACACAGTTTCAAGGATTAAAACATGCTATGATATTACAACTCACATACTTGTACACAACAATGAAAAAGGTCGTATAGAAACTAGTGATGGGTATCTCATTCAAAAAAAGTGTTGCGATATATTGCGATACAAGAAAGAGACTGTATCGCGATACGTATCATTATATCTTTTCTTCTACAATTGCATTGATAATTTCCATATACTTTGCCGAATTCCTGGTGTACTTCGATGCAGATGACATAACGTGATGCAATGTTGGTTGTGCTTGTGAATGAGAAACATTGCACATGACAGTTCCGAGGTTGACAATGTCTACTTTCTGTTCTGTATTCAACGTCGAGTAATTTCTTCGCAAATGAGTTACCACATGTGTTGTGCTGCCGGAGCACTTGATCGTAACCTTCCATATTTTATAAAATGCAACACTGCCTAGATCTAGACTCGACTTGTATTGTAGCACCATTTTTAAATTGTTTAAGCCCTAACTGATCCTAAACACACGATTTTGCTCTTTTGTTTTTGATCAGACTACACCAATTACCAACCAGTCAGTGGTCAGGGAAAACATTTCCTATGTTTTGTGTATGTTTTTTTGATAACGCTAAGATAGGTCTTTCAAAACAAGTAAGCAAAATATAGCTTCTTATATTAGGGAACTCAGTACAGAGCTTAGAGCTATAATGTAAGTCTATGGAAAATTAATTGGTATAGTATGACCTAAAGTTAGATTCTGCATAGGGTAAAAGTGAAAGTTGATATTCTTTTTTTTCTAACACAGTGATTTGAAAGTATGTTGAAAATGGTGAATTATGGTGTATTTTGACTTTTATTATAACTCTTTTCATGATTTTTAAATATTTGAAAGTTTTATGATGCAAAATAGGTGATTTATATTCTTTTATTAAGGGTTATGGACACAAAATTAGCCATGCCTGACACCTGGTATACAGAATTGTTCTGTAATGCATATGTTTGACACAGTTAAACGTATATTTAGTAAGTTTTATTAATATCTGAGGGCTTTGCATACATTGTTTAGCAAAAATGCCAGAAAGCGACAATCTACATCTGTCCGAAAAGATGTCGAAAAGCCGCTCATGTCTGTTTTGAAAAAGATGTTGAGGTAAACCCTGACTCTGAGTTCATCTACTCTTTACGGTTAGCGTCCATATGCAAATATTTTATGCGGTTTAATACATTTTACAAATTAAATTATTAAGTTGGCAAAAAATATGACCTTTTCTATGTTTTTTAAGAGTTTTATCTACACAATCCCCTTCATTTTAATGTCTTTTCATGGCTCTGTACTGTAAACAGTGCTAATTGGATGCATGGTTGCAAAAAATGACATGTAAAGATGGTACAAACAATATCTAATAAAAAATACAATAAATAATACAGTTACAGGCAATCTTATGTAATGAGCATATTATAAAACATGGCATGGCCCTACAAATTTAGTTGGGGAGGATAGTCTCAGAATTATTTTTGGTCATTTTTAAACTGTAAAATTGCCTTTTCTTGATGGTTTCACATATATAAACTGCTGAATAATGCTAATTAATTTATTTAAAGGCAGATTTAGTATATATACAAAAACAGTGGCATTTTTATGGTAAAATCTGCTATTTTGACATCTGAAAACCACAAATATCATTTTTCAGTAGATGCTATTTTCAAGATAGCTTCAACTGGTTAAAAATCAAAGGTTATTGATGAAAGCAATTCAAAATCACTTTATTTGAAACAAAATATTGGAACGATTGTCGAGATATGGCATTCTGAAGATTCTGGATTTAGTGTAAAAATACCATGAAATTGACTTCAACACACTCATATTAACATTTTCCTCAGAATGAATGTATCAAAAAATTTAGCCAGACAAAACAGAAAGTTAGGTTTTGATGTCTCTTTAGCTCAGACTACACCAATTACCAACCAGTCAGCGAGCAGGGAAAAGGTTCCAGGGTAAATTCGGAGCTATTACACAGAATCTTTTAATTTTGATTGGTTGACAAGGTAAACAAACCAAAAAATCTTGCTAAAAAAATAAAATTAAAACTTTTGAACAGTACTTATAAAGGTTAAATCATACATGTGTGCAATGTATTCATAATGTGTTGCAAAATCAAAAAATAAATATTTATTTTACATTTTCCTCATATTTCTACATGCAAGTAGGTGGGTCAGCACCATCCGACCCAAACAGCTTTTTCAAAACATACTCAATATATGGATTGTGTATGTTTTTATTTGATAAAACTAAGATAGATCTTTCAAAACAAGTAAGTAAAAATATAGCTTCTTATATTAGGGAACTCAGTATAAAGCTTAGAGCTATAATGTAATTCTATGGAAAATGAATTGGTGTAGTATGACTTAAAAAGATTTCTCACTGCTCGTCTGAGTGCATGGTACCCAGAACTACATATGTGCACATTACGATAAGCGAACACCAGATATTGTTGTAAGTGCGTCTAATTTTAACTATAATGGTACCCCCTTCCCAATGTGTATTTACGATTGTATTAAAAACACGGGAACCATACGAAGTTAACAATATATCTTAGTCGCAGATTACGATTTACTTTCATAATCAAAACACATGCGTAGAAAAAACCGGTACGAACCGGTATGCTAAAAAAAAATTATGGTACGTATTATTTTGAGGTCAGTATCACAATACACCGATACACCGATAATACTGCGCAGCACGAATAGAAACCACAGCACTCAAACAAAATGACACCGTAGATCTACCCTGCACCACTAACTAAATCAAATGAGCAGATTAACTAGTCAATGAGCAGGACAATACACACAGTAAAGAATGGTGAAAACAAGGTTATCGACTTTGAACAGTCGCTAATGTTTATAAAAACACCACCTCCACTCCCTCGATTTCAAGTTGTATTTATAGTTCACATTACCTGTATATGCCACAGATAAAATGTTCTGGGATCCCGTACTATTTCATGGATCTACCTATAACTTGTTGGAATCCCACACTATTTCACGAATCTATTTATAATTTGTTGGAATCCCACACTATTTGACAAATCCATTTATAATTTGTTGGAATCCCACACTATTTCATGGATCTATATTAATATATATATAGCAATAATATCATTTTTGCCAAACAGCAGCATAACAAGCAAACTCTCATGGTATAAAGATGTATGAGGTCCGTACACTATTTGAATGATTTGTTCCCAGGTCATATTAGAATAAACGTTCTGAAAACGACTGGTAAAGATCGGATGAAAATTGAAGGACCTTGAACAAATCGTTAACAAATCACACCAAACCACCTTTCATTCACGTTAGGACAACACTTCTGTTGTTTAAGCTCACATTCAGCTAGAAACGGAACTTGTTCAAAGTTTCATGAAACTAACATCTGGCGAAATTGATAAAGATAAGATAAGGTAAAGCATAAAGGAACTATAGTAAAGAACATATATGAGAAGAATAAGGCACGAAACCTCTCACACTCGCTAGCACCAGATTAATGGGCATATACTTAAAAACCACACATATTGAGATCAACCATCAAAATGGAACAGTATGTAATAACAGTACTGAATCATAGTCGGGACGAATTGTTACAGCCGCCACACGGCACTAAACGAACACGGCACTAAACGAACACTATTGTGAATGTCAGTAAATACTGCAAAGAGGATCCATTGAAACCAACAAACACAAATAATAGAGAAAAGTAGCAGACTAGTTTATTAATATATTTATGAGAAGAAATACAAAGTGCAACACCTCTCATGCGTTATCACCTAAAGAAGGATAAAAATATCGGACAAGGAAAGTAGCATTCAAGGACGACAGTCAACCACAAAACACAAAAACAAACACGCAAACAGACAAACGAAAAGGCAAAAGTAATAAAAAATGTAAACGACATCACAAACACAAAAGGGTTGACAATAGGGCTACCGCCTTGGAACAGTCAGTGGCAAAGAAAGCCACTGGGGGTTTAAACCGGATCTAGGGTGCACCAAACCTCACACTTACCCTACTGTCAACCCATTAAAACAGGACATTGTAAATAAAGAAATTCCCGCCATGATTTAATCTCATGATTTAATCTCTAACCAACAAGGCAGCATCAATAGGCAATAAGTCTTGTAAATTTATATTCATATTTATGTTCGTAGTGGCCCATGCTCGCTTCCTTTATTTACTTGTAATTGTTGTTTGTTTTGATTGCATGTCTTTGGTTGACTATGTTCTGTGAATGCTACAACTACTGTTCTACTGTAATACATACTTTTGATACAACTCCTAGGGAATGTGTTTTTAAAAGTAAAAAAATGTGCCAATGACATGTATAGTAAGTGAACGACCTCAACATTTTTTACAGTGACCTAGAAACCTAGTTTCTCATTGTAAAGAGATTATTTCAAAACTCCAGAAATATAATCTTAGTATGAAAATAGGAACACTTAGTGATCGTTTTGATAAAACAGGTCTACATTAGATATAAATTAGGTCAATGTAATCTATTTAATCAGTTTTAAGATTAAACGTTGACAAACTGAAAATGTTCAGTGTTTAAATCATATTCCTTTTAAGAGGCCATGTGTGATATATGAATATGACACAGTATCGACGCCACTTGTTTCCAATCCCACAAAAAGGACGCTTAATCAGGACTAGATTTAATACAATTGTTTGATAGACAAACAACAGTATGTGAGGCAAACATTTGATTTCATTTTAAATTGTCATATTGTAAAGTCTATATATTGAAAAAGGAAATAATGGATAATCGATACCAACTGTTAATCTAGCTTTTATATACATTAAATCTACATGTTTACATTGATTAAATAGCATGTGACATACTTTTGAAAGCATGCCACTTCCATTGAATAAACTTGGTTCAGAATTAGAATTAAAGATTTTAAGTTCTGAGAACAAAAGGTCATAAAGTAGGTCATCGGGAACTTTTTGTTTTTATCAGATTCTAAAATGTATAATATATGTGCAAAATAGATCATGATAAAATAAGAAAGTGGTCACTGGCATACTGTTAAGAAAATTGTCCTACCATTATGGTCATATAACACTTTTGCATTTCCCATAGGCCTACATTATAGCCTTTTTGGCCTACAACTCCTATGTCTAAATCACGCTGGCTGAAAAAAAACCTACTATTTCCTTAAGGAACTATCTTAGATAAACAAAAATTGACCAGAAAATTGCTTTCAGCCTACTCTAATAGAATTGCAGTCAATAAATTGTTCTTTTTTTGTAAATATACCTTCAGAATAATTTTATCAATAAAAATGCAAATTCCAATCAAAATATCCTAAATGAAAATGTTGATGTTTTATGGCGATTCATTATGATTTTGGTAATTTAATCCAATCAGAATCCACTTTACAATCTGACTAAATGCCCTAATAGACTGTATAGTTGTTTCAACCAATCAGAAGTCCCAAATCAATAGTGGTATCTGACCTTAAACGTAGATACCCAAGCCAAACAGGAAATGCAACATTCACAGGACGCAGTTAATCAAAAACGATACCAACAAATACTTTTCAGTTGATTTTTCAATGTCAACATTAAAATACACAATTCTGAAGTCAGGCAAGTTGCTATGAAAATTCTACACGATAGTCCGAACATAGGTTTCGCGTTATTGATAGTTATCGATGCATGGTTGTAATGCACGGTTGTGGTAGAGCGCCGAACTCATGATCGAGAGGTCGTGGGTTCGATCCTCCGTCGCGGCCACGTTATTTATCCTTGAGCAAGATAATTAATCCACATTGCTTAGTACTGGTTCTACCCAGGAAGCCATCGAGAGTGATTAATCTAAGTTGCAAGAACTTGTTTCGCAATCGATGTAAAATAAATATGTTTAAAACAATGCACGGTTGTAAGAAAGGTGCAGGCGTGGGCGTGGGAGGAAAGAGGAGGCGGTTGGAAAGAAATATAAAAAGATCGGACAGGGAAAGTAGCATTCAAGGAGGACAGTAAACCACAAAACACAGAAACAAACACGCAAACAGACAAACAAGAAGGCAAAAGCAATAATAAATGCAAACGACATCACAAACACAAAAAGGGTTGACAATAGGGCTACCGCCTTGGAACGGTCAGTGGCAAAGTAGGCCACTGGGGGTTTAAACCGGTTCTAGGGTGCACCAAACCTCACACTTACCCTACTGTCATCATGGAAGTATGACCGAATACAAGAAAACAGTATTCGTTGCTATCATAATGAGTTGTATCCGTGTTCTACCGATGTGTCTTGCTTTGTTCATATCAATGTATTCACTAAAGCTAGAAAATCGGTTTTCGCTGAACAACTTTACTTAAGAATGCGGTATTGGCCCGAAACTTGCTGTGTGGGTAACTTATATGAAAAGGAAGCCGCGGACTGCATTTGGGGTTACTGGTTCAAGGTCAAGTTCATTGTTACTAAATGTATAAAAATCGAACAGGAAAAGCAGCATTCAAGGACGACAGTTTAGAGATACGAAATAAAATCGTATCAACGATCCATAAGAAATAAAGGACGGTGAAAAGAGGTCCAAAACTCGACAACCGTGTCTAATACTAGATCACGAGGAAAGTTAAGGAAAACCGTAATAAAACGGGCCAAAATGTCGATGAGCACAAAACCTTCAACACGTGTTTAAGGAAAAACTGGATCATTGAATGTCATGCAATCCCTGTGGGATGAAAAGATAACAATATTGATTGGATGTATGGGAAGAAAATAGAAAATCAGTTTCCTCTGAATTACTTTCCTTAGGAATGAGATATTGGCCTAACATTTGCTGTTTAGGAAGCCTGTGACTGCATTTAGGGTCACTGGGGTCACTGGGTAAAGGTCAAGGTCACCTAACTAAAAATAGAAAAACGGTTTCCGCTGGAAACGTTAGTTAGGAATGGGATATTGGCCCGATTATTATTGAGTAGGTAGCTTAAATATAAAGAAAGCTTGAAATTGCATTCGGAGTCAGTTGGGGCAATGTCAAAATCACTGTTAGTGACAATAAAAAAAATGCTCAACAACTTTATTTCGGAATGAGATATTGGAGATATTGGCCCGAAACTTGCTATGTAGGTAGTATATACGAAAAGGTAGCTTGGGATTGAATTTGAGGTCACTGGAGTCAAAATCAAGGTCACTGTTAATAAAAATAGAAAATCGGTTTTCGCTCCATAACTTTTCATAATAATGAGTTTTTGACCCGAAACTTGATGTGTAGGAAGATTGGGCTTGCATTCGAGGTCACTGGGGTCAAGGTCAAGGTCACTGTTAATAATAAAACGGTTTTTATGCTCAGTAGCTTGATATGGCCTGAAATTTGATGTGTACTTAGCTTGTATGGAAAAGGAACTGGATTGCTATTCGGGTCATTTGGTCCAAGGTCAAGGTCATAAATAGAAAATTTGTTTCCGAAATAAGTTTAGATTTCCTTGGGGTATTTTAAAGAAATTTTAACAAAATGTGCGGCTCACAGAAAGAAATAAAGGGGTAGCAATTCAGGTCATTTGGTCCAAGGTCAAGGTCACTCTTACTATAATAGAAAGTTGGTTTCCAACTAATACAGTTTGTTTCTCTTGAGTGATTTTAACGATACTTTACCAAAAAGTGTGACTTTTGGAAAGAAAGATTGGGATTGCTACTTGGGTCATTTTGTCCAAGGTCAATGTCACTGTTACTATAAATAGACAATTGGTTTCCGAGCAACACTTTTAGTTTTCCTCGATTTGTTTAACTAATGCCCGTTAGGGGACATCTTATTGCGTGACACTACTTCTTCTAGAAAGAGTCCGGAAACTAGACACACCGGACATGAAATGGCAGAGTTATGGTCCTTGGATTGTTTATAAATGCTATATAGTTTTTCATTATTCATTTCCATTTTACCAAACTCGGTCAATTTGTTGATAATATTGAAAGCTCTGATAAGATTGAAAATCAGCTAGATCAGATAGATCTGATTCCTAACACCAGATAAATTGGCATCATCATCATCGTCATCGTCATCGTCATCGTCATCGTCGTCTTGGTCGTCGTCATCATCATCATCATCATCATCATCATCATTACTATTATTATTATTATTATTATTATTGAGTCATCCTCATTAAATCTGAGGACATCGTATAATGCTAACGCATATTATTTGGATGACAATAGGCTAAGAGTGAGGTTTGGTGCACCTAGAACGCATTTTAAACTCTAGCAGCCTTTTGTCACTGACCTTTCGAAGGTGTTATGCCTATTGTCAACCCTTTTATATTTGCCAGTCAGCTATTCCATTGGTTTCCAAAATATCTCCCTTTTCAGTATTGGCATTTCCTGTTCAACTTTATACTTTTATACCTACTTCTAAATGGTTATATGACCATATAATTAAATAACAAATGCGTGTGTTATTTTTCTGGATGGCGGCGTTTTGTTAAAGCTCTCTGTTATGCATTCGTGTCTATTTTACCCTCTATTTACTAGCGATTCATCCATATAGCGCATATAATATGACATCCGAAGCGCTTTGATGATAACTGTGTACCAATTACCAATATAATACTAATGCAGTATATAGTAGATACACTTGCTTTAAACGACATGTATTAAATCAACAATTTAACTGAGTAGATCATAGAATATAGACACATCAGTTTTCGGGAACCCAACATTTTTTCAGATTAAAGCATATATATGTAATTTAAAACCATTTATATAATCTCGGCAAAATCTAAATAGTGTTATGAAATGTAACGAAATAGCATGGGTTCCCAGTATCATATTGTAAGTTCCCGAGTGGGCAGATCAACATGTTTGCAGTATTTTGAAAGAAATGAAATGGTTAGCTTGCACATCATTAGAGTTTACAAATGTAATTAGTTATTTAAGCTTTTTACTTCAAAAGGTGCGGATATAAAAAATAGAGAATATGTGACTTTGACCTTCTTGTTGACTTACATTACGTGTCATATTGGTTAATTTTACTCTTAAAACAATATGAAAGGAGAAACATAAAGAAAGGAAAATAACAAACATAAGTCAAAGGTCACATAAGTCAAAGGTCATTGTAGACCCACATTTGAAGGCGTAGACTTTAAATTCAGTACTGACGACCTTCAAATTAAATTTTAAACTTTTAAATAAAATTAAAAAGGTCACATTTGTTAGACAACAATTTACTGGGAATTTTATTAGTTTGATTGTTAATTAAAAAGAGCATGCTGTGCCATGCTGTTTATGTTTTTCAGTATTTAGGTTTGTCATCAAATCGTTAGAGGTCACTAATAAACATTTACAATCGTATGACGATGTAAAAATGGACATCAATGTTGAGTGTTTCTCCCAAAGCACTCAAAGCCACATTTACACAAATACTTCTAGACATGCATACTAAATTCTATAATTAGTTTACTAAGCAGTCTATTCCAGGTATCACGCAACCTACACATCTTACAGTGTTGTTTACTGCATGTTAATAATATTAATTGAACAATATAAATAATAATGTGCATATATATATTAAATTTACATCTCGAATCGAATCCTATTGCGATAAGGAGAACTTAGCGGGAACAACGCTT
>JAWPHD010006344.1:0-146351 GCA_037043455.1 Cyrtodaria siliqua
TACGGGGCCGCCTTTCTTCTGTAGCAACGCGCAGTACTTGGACAGGGCCCTGACTGGGCACAATGATTTTACTGATTGACAGTGTTATGGAATACATGCGACTTGACCCTGCGAATGTTTGTAATTATTCATCGTAAGGAATACAGAAGGATGATTAGAATCTGAGTCTCGAAAAGCCACATTTTCGCGTAAAATGACACTTCTCTTGCAGTGGCTGGTGACGGTAATTTCACCAAGACGAAATAAACCAAAGAAAGCGACTAAAACATAGTTCGTACGAGGAGCCGTCTTTATATTTTTCTTTATCCCCGAAAGAACGAAACTGGCAGAAATCAACAACCTTTCTTGGACATGTTGGAGTTATTAATACAACATGAAGTCAGAACTATCCATCTAAAACGGACTATATTCGGCAACATTTGCGAGTTCAGACTTTCAAAAAAACAACTTGTTATTCTCTTTCTACGCATGCTAATTGCTGTCGATTTTGTCATATGTAATAATAATTGTTTTAATTTAGAAATCAAGGTCAATATTAAATGAGTTGGTGGATGATGGTCAATGCAGAGTTGTGTTTACATAGATTTATTTTCCTTACACTAACTGATAAACGGCTCTTCAGGGAACACTTGAATTATAAACATACGTTGGTGTTTTGTAGACTTTGAATTTTCATGATGAATAAATAATATGTGAACTTCCAAGGGAGAAAATGTTTATGTCAATATTTCAATATATAATCAGAACCAGCTATTGAACATGTTCTCTTGAAAGGATATAAAGCGTTTGTTTATCACCACTCTCACCGCTGCGGGTTTGAATCCTACAGAGAGCTCAACTTGTAAGTGAGGATTTGTACGGATGGCGGGAGGTATACAGTACTACCCAGAAAAAGTGGGTGGTTTGCCTCCACCACAAAAAATCGACCGTCATATAGAACCTTACATGTGTTGAAAATGACGTAAAATACCATACAAAGAAACAAACAAATTGTTTATCACCTCTACTGGTTAAAAGAAGGCATACACACATTGAGGAAGTTCTTCTTCTCAAATAAGTGCATCCATAAAACTTCTGTTACTACATGGTGTATGTTTTAATAAATACTGAGACACAGCAATTTCATATATACATCTGTCTAGACAAACAAAGTCTGCTTTAAATTGTGTACAAAACGCATGACAGAATGAATGAATGGTGTTTTACGGCACGTCGATACAAATAGGTTATATCGTGCGCGAAAACTGATGAACATGAACATTGAAAGTCAATTATTAAATAGTACGGTAAAAATGTATAGGTCAGTCAGTTTCGGATGGGTATTTTACATTGGTGAACCACCAGACCAGAGACTAATCTGCTCATTACAGTCTATAGAAGATGAAACACATTTCTTGTTTGATTGTGATTTATACTCACACTTACATTCCCAGGGGCGTAGCTTCCTATAGGCCGTGTTTTTCTTCTTCTGAGAAATCGAAAAAATAAAAATGTTTTCAGCTTCTTTTTATAAGATATATAATTTACGGTAAAAAGTAAGGATATTGATGCTCTTATAGACATATTCACCGGTACGAAATATACGCCAAAACGCACCTCCGACAGTCTAGCTGAATTATTTTTTACGGTGGAGCATGCCCCCGGACCCCTCTAGAACTCGGCCTACACATCATATTCAGCCAAGCTACGCCTCTGGTTCCGGTGTATTTAGCGAGCTGTTCAGCGTTAATGGTTCTGTCAATCAATGGTTCTGTCAATCAATGGTTCTGTCAATCAATGGTTCTGTCAATCAATGGTTCTGTCAATCAATGGTTCTGTCAATCAATGGTTCTGTCAATCAAAAGCTGACGCATATTATGTCAACCCAACCCAGAAAACTGATACATTTCTTGTATGTGCTTATTTATTAAGAAAGGGCATTCTGCATCATTAAATCTTAAATTACTGTTTAATTATTCAAGTTAACATGTCTTGAAGGAAGTGTTTCCTGTTAAAGTCTACATGGATGTATTTCATAAAGATGTTTAATTACAATCTATGCATATTTATCTAATTTAAATTAGGTGATAATCTGATTATTGTACTTAGGCATGTTCTATAGTTGATGACTTATAGGCCCATTGGGCGTAGCCCATCGAGGTACGCCCATCGAGGTGTCTAAATAACCAACGAACTCTTATCTTTTTTGTAGCATGGTGTACTTAGTAACACTGTGACGTCAGAGTGACGTCCGTGACGTCCGTACTCTAAATTCATCAGTACGGTATAGCCACGCCCCTTTAGTTACCCTAAATTAAACGATTATGCCTTCCTTTCTTCAAAGGGAATGTCACCGACCATGTTACAACAAATGCAAATACGATGAAACGCAGGACAGGAAAATACGTATTGTTTCATGGGAAGGTGAAGTGTTGAACATTTATCAACAAAACATGTAATTAATATCGTTGCTTCGAATCATTGACATTATCAGCGCTATTAGAAAGCTTTCAATGACGGACACATTGTCAGTAGACTATGTCTTCTAATCAATAATTCACTTCTTTGTTGCCAGTAATTTATATAGGGTTAAATATTATGTACTTTATGATTTTGAAATATTATATCGACCGTATTATATATATACTCAGTTGCAAAAGAAACTGGACACTTTGACAAATTTACTTTACACCCTATCCTCTATCATGCGACAGTCCCTTAATGATTCGACCTATTGAAAAACAAATGACAACATGATATTGGCAATGGAATGATAAACACTTTGGTACCAAACATGGCATATTCATTTTGGAATTTGTCAATTTAATTCTAAAAATACTTTATACAATTAAAGCTATATAAAACTCAGTGACCACTTCCTTTTGTAACTGAGTATATTATGGTCCAAAAAAAAAGTTAGATTGAACACTATTATATTTACAATTTACTTGCCTCATTATATAGACATTTAAAGTATGGACTTTAAACTAGTACACTTCTCAAAACTGCTAACTACACCGCTCACGTTTTGGGTTATATATATCGATGGGTTGAATGTTTTTCAATAAAATAAAAAGGAAATACCAATTCAATCATTTTTACATCATTTCATTTTATTTTTTCATGGGCAATGCTAGAACTAAACCACAATAAGCAATTACAAACGACCCATGTAAACACTAAAGTCACACTTTTCCCATATCTACATGTACGTTTTTCAATAAAATAAAAAGGAAATACCAATTCAATCATTTTTACATCATTTCATTTTATTTTTTTCATGGGCAATGCTAGAACTAAACCACAATAAGCAATTACAAACGACCCATGTAAACACTAAAGTCACACTTTTCCCATATCTACATGTACGTTTTTCAATAAAATAAAAAGGAAATACCAATTCAATCATTTTTACATCATTTCATTTTATTTTTTTCATGGGCAATGCTAGAACTAAACCACAATAAGCAATTACAAACGACCCATGTAAACACTAAAGTCACACTTTTCCCATATCTACATGTACGTTTTTCAATAAAATAAAAAGGAAATACCAATTCAATCATTTTTACATCATTTCATTTTATTTTTTTCATGGGCAATGCTAGAACTAAACCACAATAAGCAATTACAAACGACCCATGTAAACACTAAAGTCACACTTTTCCCATATCTACATGTACGTTTTTCAATAAATAAAAAGGAAATACCAATTCAATCATTTTTACATCATTTCATTTTATTTTTTTCATGGGCAATGCTAGAACTAAACCACAATAAGCAATTACAAACGACCCATGTAAACACTAAAGTCACACTTTTCCCATATCTACATGTACGTTTTTCAATAAAATAAAAAGGAAATACCAATTCAATCATTTTTACATCATTTCATTTTATTTTTTTCATGGGCAATGCTAGAACTAAACCACAATAAGCAATTACAAACGACCCATGTAAACACTAAAGTCACACTTTTCCCATATCTACATGTACGTTTTTCAATAAAATAAAAAGGAAATACCAATTCAATCATTTTTACATCATTTCATTTTATTTTTTTCATGGGCAATGCTAGAACTAAACCACAATAAGCAATTACAAACGACCCATGTAAACACTAAAGTCACACTTTTCCCATATCTACATGTACGTTTTTCAATAAAATAAAAAGGAAATACCAATTCAATCATTTTTACATCATTTCATTTTATTTTTTTCATGGGCAATGCTAGAACTAAACCACAATAAGCAATTACAAACGACCCATGTAAACACTAAAGTCACACTTTTCCCATATCTACATGTACGTTTTTCAATAAAATAAAAAGGAAATACCAATTCAATCATTTTTACATCATTTCATTTTATTTTTTTCATGGGCAATGCTAGAACTAAACCACAATAAGCAATTACAAACGACCCATGTAAACACTAAAGTCACACTTTTCCCATATCTACATGTACGTTTTTCAATAAAATAAAAAGGAAAATACCAATTCAATCATTTTTACATCATTTCATTTTATTTTTTTCATGGGCAATGCTAGAACTAAACCACAATAAGCAATTACAAACGACCCATGTAAACACTAAAGTCACACTTTTCCCATATCTACATGTACGTTTTTCAATAAAATAAAAAGGAAATACCAATTCAATCATTTTTACATCATTTCATTTTATTTTTTTCATGGGCAATGCTAGAACTAAACCACAATAAGCAATTACAAACGACCCATGTAAACACTAAAGTCACACTTTTCCCATATCTACATGTACGTTTTTCAATAAAATAAAAAGGAAATACCAATTCAATCATTTTTACATCATTTCATTTTATTTTTTTCATGGGCAATGCTAGAACTAAACCACAATAAGCAATTACAAACGACCCATGTAAACACTAAAGTCACACTTTTCCCATATCTACATGTACGTTTTTCAATAAAATAAAAAGGAAATACCAATTCAATCATTTTTACATCATTTCATTTTATTTTTTTCATGGGCAATGCTAGAACTAAACCACAATAAGCAATTACAAACGACCCATGTAAACACTAAAGTCACACTTTTCCCATATCTACATGTACGTTTTTCAATAAAATAAAAAGGAAATACCAATTCAATCATTTTTACATCATTTCATTTTATTTTTTTCATGGGCAATGCTAGAACTAAACCACAATAAGCAATTACAAACGACCATGTAAACACTAAAGTCACACTTTTCCCATATCTACATGTACGTTTTTCAATAAAATAAAAAGGAAATACCAATTCAATCATTTTTACATCATTTCATTTATTTTTTTCATGGGCAATGCTAGAACTAAACCACAATAAGCAATTACAAACGACCCATGTAAACACTAAAGTCACACTTTTCCCATATCTACATGTACGTTTTTCAATAAAATAAAAAGGAAATACCAATTCAATCATTTTTACATCATTTCATTTTATTTTTTTCATGGGCAATGCTAGAACTAAACCACAATAAGCAATTACAAACGACCCATGTAAACACTAAAGTCACACTTTTCCCATATCTACATGTACGTTTTTCAATAAAATAAAAAGGAAATACCAATTCAATCATTTTTACATCATTTCATTTTATTTTTTTCATGGGCAATGCTAGAACTAAACCACAATAAGCAATTACAAACGACCCATGTAAACACTAAAGTCACACTTTTCCCATATCTACATGTACGTTTTTCAATAAAATAAAAAGGAAATACCAATTCAATCATTTTTACATCATTTCATTTTATTTTTTTCATGGGCAATGCTAGAACTAAACCACAATAAGCAATTACAAACGACCCATGTAAACACTAAAGTCACACTTTTCCCATATCTACATGTACGTTTTTCAATAAAATAAAAAGGAAATACCAATTCAATCATTTTTACATCATTTCATTTTATTTTTTTCATGGGCAATGCTAGAACTAAACCACAATAAGCAATTACAAACGACCCATGTAAACACTAAAGTCACACTTTTCCCATATCTACATGTACGTTTTTCAATAAAATAATACGTTTTTCAATAAAATAAAAAGGAAATACCAATTCAATCATTTTTACATCATTTCATTTTATTTTTTTCATGGGCAATGCTAGAACTAAACCACAATAAGCAATTACAAACGACCCATGTAAACACTAAAGTCACACTTTTCCCATATCTACATGTACATGTGACAAATCACATGACTACATTTATTTTACTCAATAAAATACTGTCCCGTGTGGTTCTCAGTCTAGGGCCACTGCTTATCCGGGCAGAGGAGTAAAATACACCCCGAAATCATGTTCATTTGTCATTTTGTGTCACCGCATTAAGATCACCATCATCATCACCACCACCATCCTCCTCCTCCTCCTAAACCTCCTCCTCCTCCTCCTCATCATCATCATCACCACCATCCTCCTCCTCCTCCTCTTCCTCATCATCATCATCATCACCACCATCCTCCTCCTCCTCCTCCTCCTCCTCCTCTTCCTCATCATCATCATCATCACCACCATCCCTCCTCCTCCTCCTCCTCCTCCTCCTCTTCATCATCATCATCATCATCATCATCCTCTACCTCCTCATCATCAGCCTTGTGTTGTTTTATGTGCTCTTGAGTGGTAGCAAAAAACCTATGATAGTGGTTCAAGCGCAATAATAGAGTATGACTGTCTACTGCAGAGTTTAACCCGCCAAATAAAGGCAAATTACAATACAAAACCGTTTATCAAAACTCTGTCCAGGTGTTCATGTCCCATAATATTGTATATGTGCCCATTACACATATTATTTTATTCTCGGCTTTTTAAAATACCCATGATTGAATATGCGTAAAATGAATTATGAGTTGGTATCTCTTATTCGACGCTCTAGTATTCGGGTTTGGTCTGGCTGGTTAAATATGTTTATACTCTGTCTATAGAGTTTTGATTCTCGAATATGTAAGTTGTATATATACCTCGACGTCAGTAGGTAAGAAACCGTCAAACGGTATGTTGTAAAATTTGGTTGTTGCTGGCGGGATAGCTACTTTAAAGATTCACGGCGTCCTGTTAGTTTTTCTACATAACCTTGTGTTTGTTCAATCATTAATAATGCTTATAATAATAATAGTATCAAGGTAACTGATTTTGCATATTGATAACTGTTGATTATATTGCACCAATAATATATTCTATCATATGGAAGAATAACGATGAACATTTGACCGGGTCAACGGAAAATGCTGAAAGAATTGAAAAGATGGACAGTGTCAGGTCAGGAAATAGACAGAATTTTAACTGAAGTGAACAAAAATGACAATGTTGTAATAAAAAAACATAAACAGATAGCCAGCGCCCGGACAAGGTTGTTTAACCATGTCAATTATCGACAGCAAGGACGCAATAGGAGGACTATCAGACCTATAACCAATGACACAAATGTTGTTCCACCGAGGAAACTGTCCTGTCTATCGCATATGTTATTGAATGTTAAATATTAGTTAGCAAAGAATTGGACGACATTAAATAGAGGGAAATATTCAGTAAAGTCAAATCTTATCAAATGGAACAGTGTTTTAAAATATGTATATGTGTATGTATAACAAAATAGTAATAAAAAAGTAAAAGATATAACTACTACTACTATAAGTTGTTTTTTGCTCGCCCTATGGCACAAGGCCTTTTGGCGAGCGTTTCTAGGTAGATTATTTTATT
Source organism: Cyrtodaria siliqua (assembly GCA_037043455.1). Classification (NCBI taxonomy): domain Eukaryota; kingdom Metazoa; phylum Mollusca; class Bivalvia; order Adapedonta; family Hiatellidae; genus Cyrtodaria; species Cyrtodaria siliqua. The sequence continues at coordinate 7,708 of JAWPHD010006344.1, forward strand.
TATTCATTACTTATAATTATTCTAAGCAGTTATTTTAACGTTATCATCTTTCAAGAAATGACGAGAACAAAGCAGGCACTTTAATATACATTATGCGAAGGAAGATTATGGGGTTCACCAAGTTTTTGTTTTTGTTTCTTTTAAATAATTTTACATCAAATAGCCAGGCCATCGAAAAAGGGTACCAGCTCGAGGCATGGGTCAGGGAGGTGTGAACTATCAAAGCAGTCTCTAGTAAGTTAAAAATGTTTTATTTATTTATTTATATATGTACATTATCCATATTTTGTCTGATCATTGCTCCCTTGTTTAATTTACTGAAGTGTTTAAAATATATTGCATATAAAAGGTTATAAAAAATGATAAAAATGTGCAGTTCGGTTTGTCAGGCACCCGTCCTCAGCATCCGAATTATATTAATACCGTCTAGAAAAGAAAGAGCTGTCGGACTATACATAGATCCGTACAGTTCGATAAACACCGCCCACCATTGTCCAAGCTCAATTTTGGCCACAAACATTACCATGTGTTCTACTGTATAAAATGTTTGTTTGTGGGACAGCATATGCTTTATGTAACGGGGTAAATACCTCATGTGATTTTAATTGGTCAACTGGCATGGTCAGATATATTTTTGACAGACAGAGCGGATCTATGCATTGATGCCTTGTTTATTTATTGGTAAACTAAGTTTAAAAGGCGGCATAACTCTGTTAAAATTCATAACAGAGTTATATAGATGTATGGTATTACTAAATCAATGTAATGGCTCTGACACATTCATATAGACCGGGCGGTGTTATATTGTCACTGTAGCAACAACATTGTAGTAATATTTTTACCCACCCTCTATGAAGATATCAATGTATTCTATTACATATAAATAGGTAAAAAAGCATAATTTGCGGAAATGCAGTTATTTCTTATGAATTAAAAACATATGTTTTATCTTTCAATGGTGTTTAAGCAATAAAATATCCCCTTTTGGGTCCAAATGTCATACTGTTGTTGCTAAAGTTGTTCAAATTTTGAGGTAAAATGCATATTATGTATCATTTATTTATTTCATATTTCACAATTTCAGAGGGACGTTTTCAACTTGTTCACAATTCATGCAGCTATGAAGTCAACGGAACTAAAGCATCAGCAATATGCCTGGTTTGAACACGTTCGACCTTTTGAGGTACTTAAATATTCCTAGTTTTGTATTAAATGAAAATAACGATTTAGGAATTTGAGTCGCCTTGTCTTTTATACAGTGACAGTATATACTAGAGTTGTAATTTCGATAAGTCAAAACCTGTAGAGGATACTGTATTGTTGTGAAACCACATGCCACGAGTGGCCGAGGTTGGTGCTTTTGGTAAATACTTTCTCGTGCTGTGTGTCTGTTCCATACAAACGACCTTAAGCAATATTTTCTTCTTTGAACCCCTAAATTGTAAAAAATTAAAAACACCAGGTGTATGTGGGCTTGTTTTACTCTTAACAATATCCGTATTGGATCATTTAAACTCGTATTGGCTCATTTGAACTCGTATCCGCACTTACAATTAAAATTTATTTAAGTAGCTATCCCGCCAATAACAGCCAAATGTTAACATTATATGTGCACCTTTCTAAACCTACTGACGACGAGGTACATACATATAACTTACATATTTTGAGAATCCAAACTATATAGACACAATATAAATGGCTTTAACCAGCCAGGCCAAACACCGAAACCGGAGCGTCGAATTAAGAGTTACGAACTCATAATTCATCTTTGCGCATATTCAATCACGTGTGTTTTTAGAACCATGAATAATACCTTTACTTTTAATCGCATGAACTGAACACCTGGATAGAGTTTTGATACGCGGTTATGTTGTGTAATTTTGTCATTATTTGGCGGGTTATTTTTTTTTTTAAATAATAATTTATATCCACACGATCGCTAAATAAACTGACAATAGCGAATTCGATAATAAATGGTAACATTTTCAGATAATCGGATGAAGTAGTACATACTTTATTCCGTTTCAGTCATGTACTATATGATGCGGAAATCGTTGAAAGGGGAAACGCCTATTGTGAACAGACTAATGGACAAACTTGAATATTGTGCTAATGATAAATGTACAGTTTTGAAAAACAGAAATAAAATAATTAATTCCTATTTTGTATATAATATACATAATATTATTTTGTCATGTTAATATATAATTTACACATTTCTGTGATCATACAGTTTAGTTAGAAATGTATAATCTTCTCTTCTTGAATCACTCAGTTAATAACCTATCGCCGTACTCATTTCTGTTAATCATTCTCTATGTTTAATTAAACAAATTAGTTATTAATTAGTTATTTAGTTACAAAGGTCATTAGAACTACACGACATATATAACACTGGACTATATAAAATATACTAAGTCAGCATTCACGAACTTTTGCACAAATTCATTTGAACTCGTAATCTCATGATATTTAAGTATAACTTGTAGCATGGTCACAGACAATTCTCTTTGTTCAGGCAGAGGTGTAAATCGTTTAATTGAAAATAAGACCTGTCAGAATAACTGTGAGAATAACAGTGAGAATAACAGTTAGAATAGAATAACAGTTAGAATAACTGAAATAGAGCGGAGATGGACATGCTACAAAACAAATAGAGTATGGTTTCATCTCGTTGGTTAATTTAAACACCTCGATGGGCTACGCCCATCTCGATGTTTAAATGAACCAACTCAATGAAACCATACTCTATCTATTACAAGTAATGATACCATTATTAATATTTTACTACACTGCAATACTTAAATATTTTCAAAATGAATCAGATATTATTTTTGCAAATATCAGCATATCACGAATCTAGAGTATTTTAGAGTTATTAATCAAGCAATCTCATTGCGACAGTAGGAAGTTGTATGATTGATTAGGTAACTGAACGTTACTGTAAAAAAACTTGATGTTGTGTTGCTTTTTTCTTAATTCATATCACTTGTTTCAGTAATTCAGACTTTTGTTTTAATAATAGTACACACGATAGTCGATTTGTTGTTTTGAACATTTGCTACTTATTATTCTCCCCAGTTGTTTAGTTTATTTTCGTGTTTTTTTTCTATTTAGAAAGTTATCATGTTTGTTTTCATCTGTATAATGCTTGTATATGTTTGCCCTTTTGTGCCCATTGTTGCTTACCTACCGTCGCCACACATATTTTTGTTCAAAGACACATTTTTCACACACCCTTTAGTCCTTTGGTCGTTTTGCATTAGTAATGATTTTATAATATATCCTCATGGGTAATGACTTAGACCTATGGAGAGCGACCATTTGACTATATTATAGTAGTCGACAGCCAAATCCCAAATCGTATACCTTTCATAAATACCCGTTAAACGATTTTCTTATGATACTGAAATGTTTAAAACATCGATTAATTAGTATCATTCAGACATTGACAACTTCTGTTCTGCGTCTAAAGTTTACACTGTTCACCGTTTTAATATTTTGCCAATTTGGACATTTATTGTCTGATCGGTTTGACTATAAACACTGTGTGTATACAGCAAAATACGACATACAAAATATATTTTTTATTCTTATTTTGCGTGATTTATTGATTTTATCTGGGGATATAGAACTTAACCCGGGTCCAACTGATGGTAAGAACCAATGTTTCTCATTATTGCACCAAAATATTCGTAGTATTAGGAATAAGTTTGACTTTATCAAAGATAATTCAATTTAGATTATGACATATTATGTTTCACTGAAACCCATCTTATGGTTGATGTCCGTGACGATTTATTGGTTTTAGAAGGTTTTAATAAAATGTATCGTAAAGACTGTTCATCACATTCAGGCGGGTTGTTAGTATATGTTTCTTCTGAAATAATTTCATCTAGAGTCGTGGAACTAGAACACATTGTTCCTGAATCAATTTGGATTGAAATCAAAGATCAAAGTCAATCTTTTATGGTATGCACTATTTACCGACCTCCACACTATGCAGTTGAATTCTGGGACAGGGTTAATATATGTATTGAAAAAGTATTGGAAACACAAACTAATATTATCATCTTGGGGGATATAAACGAAGACCATTTAAATCCATGTAACCATAAATTTCGAGATATACTATCATTCAATGACATGACCAGTATTATCAAAGAGCCAACACGTGTAACTAACACTACTAGTACATTGTTAGATCCTATCGCCATTTCGAACCAGATAAAATATCTTGATTCAGGTGTTTTTGAAACACCTGCTCAAATAAGTGACCATTACGGTACATATGCATTTTAAAAAGTAATTTCTGTGTAAACAAACCTTTCAAACGAAGAGTTTGGAATTATAAGCGAGCTGATTTTAATACATTGAATAACCTAATTTTATCGACGGACTGGTCAATATTACTTAACGGCTCTGTAAATTCTGCTGCAAATTCTTTTAATACAAAATTAATCGAGTTGGTAAAATTATGTATCCCAAATATTCTTGTCACAATCCGGCCAAAAGATAAGCCATGGTACAACTCTGAGATTCGACATATTTCACGTAAACGTGACAAACAAAAAGTAATGGCTCTCAGCTCAGGTAATATATCTGATTGGCAAAATTATAAAAAACTCAGAAATAAGGTAAATAACATGAAAAAACATGCTAAAGAACTATTTTATAATAATCTTGAATACTCAATATGTGAAATGCACTCATCTAATCCACGCAATTATTGGAAAACTATCAAAATGCTAATTAAGGAAAATTCTAAAGTTGTGACACAGTACCACCACTCATTAACACTAATAATTCGTATTCTGTGTCTGATGTGGATAAAGCTAATACTTTAAATGACTATTTCATATCAATTTCATCAATTGATGATTCTTATGTAAGTCTACCAGCATTTAGGTCAAAAACTAACACCTTGTTAAGTGACTTTAATATCACGGAAACAGAAATAACTGATATTTTAACCATTTTAGCTTTAAATAAAGCCACTGGACCTGATGAAATTAGTCACCGTATGTTAAAGGAAACTTCTAAAACGATTTGTCGTCCCCTTTCTATATTGTTCAATCGGTCACTTCAAGAAAATGAATATCCAAATGCTTGGAAATTAGCCAATGTAATGCCTCTGTTTAAAAATGGAGCAAAAGACTCCCCATCTAATTATAGACCAATTTCCCTTATCAAATGTGTGGGGAAGGTAATGGAGCGCGTTGTATTTAAACATATTTATAATTATTTACATACAAACAATCTAATATATGAAAAGCAATCTGGTTTCTTACCCGGTCATTCCACCGTTTATCAACTAATTGACATTTACAATCAAATATGTAAAGCTATTGATGAAAAAAAGTCTACATGCATGGTATTTTGTGATATTTCAAAGGCATTCGATCGTGTGTGGCATAAAGGTTTAATTTATAAACTTCGTCAACACGGAATATTAGGCAATCTAATTAAATGGATAACTAACTATTTGACAAATCGAAATCGAAGTCTTTGTTCAATCTTCCTTTTCAGAAATAAAATACTTAAATTCAGGTGTACCACAAGGTTCTGTTCTAGGACCGCTATTGTTTTTAATTTATGTAAATGATATTGCTGATTCTTTAATTAGCACGACTAGACTTTTTTCTGACGATAGCTCTCTTACAGTATCTACATCGGACACTAAATACATGGAAACTGTAATTAACAACGATTTGCGAAACATCTCTATTTGGGCAAAACAGTGGCTAGTCAATTTCAATCCGTCTAAAACGGAAGTTATGTTCTGTTCTCTGATAGAGAGACAAATGCCAGCTTTATTTTTTAATAATACACAACTTACATACGTTGACCACCATAAACATCTTGGAATAACATTTAGTAATGATGGGACCTGGCATGAGCATATTTCAAATATCGTATCTTCAGCTTCCAAAGTTCTCGGTTCAATGAGATTGATGAAATTTAATTTGAAACGCAAAACTCTAAACCAAATATATATATCTTATCTTCGACCTATATTAGAATATGCATCAACAGTATGGGATAATTGTTCTATTTATGAAAAGCATACTCTTGAAAAAATACAATATGAAGCCGCAAGAATCGTAACGGGTCTCACACGTTCTGTATCTATAGAAAAGTTATTAAATGAAATTGGTTGGGTTTCTTTGGAAGATAGGAGAAAAATACAAAAACTTATTTTAGTTTATAAAGAAAAAAATGGAGACTTACCTAGCTATTTAAACGAAATATTTCCTTCAGCTATATCCGATTCAAACCCTTATAATTTAAGAAATAACTCCAATTTTGTAACATTATCCAGACGTACAGAATTGTACTCAAGGTCAATTATTCCTTCCGCACTTAAACTACTTGATATATGTATTCGTGAGTCACCTTCACTTTTAACCTTCAAAAGCAAACTGAAAGAGCATTTTAAACCTCAATTTGTACCCAAGTTCTTTTTGTACGGCGAAAGATACCTATAGCAGTTCAACATGCCCGTTTAAGAAACAATTGCAGTAACTTAAACGCTGATCTATATATTAACCATCTAAGGGATAATCCGATTTGTATTTGTGGAAATGAATTTGAAAATGCAGAGCATTTTATTTTCCGATGTAACAGTTTTAGGAATGAAAGGCATCAGCTTTTTACCAATACTCGTGAATTTCACCCCTTAAGTACACGAAAATTGCTGTTCGGCAATTCAGATGTCTCTATCGATCAAAATCAATTTATTTTTCAAGAATTTCAAAAATATATCAAATACACTCAACGTTTTCAAATCGAGTAATTTATTAGAAAAGTTTGTTACACGTAGCTGTCGGTGCTTTAATTCGAACAATATGTTGGGCGAATGTAGGGTTTTAATAGAGATGGGCGGCAGAGCAGGATTACCAGGCGGGGGTTTTCCCCCTCCATTTTTTCCACCTTTTTGTGTTATTTCTTTCTAAAGTTTCTATTATTTTTTTTTTTTCAAATTCACCCATATTACAAATGTTATTATATTTTATTCCGGTATACATAATATATCAATATTGAAGGTATGGAGAGAACTGTAACTAATAATGTTATAACTTGTACTTCAATCCATTTGCGTATGTTATATATAAATATGTATTATCATATGATGTTCATTCTCTGTAACATAAGTAATAAAATATGTTTAAACTAATGGACAAACTCATCATCTGCACTGATTGAAACAGGGGTCGAACCAAAAAAAATCCAAAATATGCAATTAGCTTTCATACCGGAAAGCAAAAATGGAAGACCTATGTTAACAAAAACTATTGAAACTGCTCATGCTATATCTTTAATTTTGCGTCGTAACGCTGTATTCATATATATTAGTCAGTGCCCGTGTAGTTCCCCAGAAGAAGTAAAATCGCTCCCTGTCTTGGCAAATTGGCAGAATTCCCCAAAAATCATGTTCATTTCGTTATTTTTGTACTAGTGGCTGCGGAGTCAAAATAATGTCGCTCTTGCAAGCCGTCATCATATGGTGAAGTCATACCCTAAGTTTGGTTGAATACCGATCAGAGGTTTAGGAGAAGATATGGTAACGGACGGACGGACAGACGGACAAACGGATGCGATTTTAATATACCCTGTTTTGTTCAAAAACGTGGGTATAACTATTCAGTACAAATCGATTGGACGTGAACAAATTGCTAAATAAAACAGGCATTTGTTGCAATATACGTATTCTGGGTCAGCTTGGTGAAGATTGGGATGAAGTTAATTAATCTAGGTAGTGAAATCAGATTAAATATCCGTTTAAAGGAGCTTTCGAAATTACACAATTAAATAAGACTTATAGGTGGCTTTGAAGTAGAAGACCGCTTAAGCCTGTGCTAGGAGGCGTGCGAGATGTTGCTTCTTTCATTACTTCTCATGAACAGACTCAATAAAACCGAGTCTGCTGCTTTATTTTCTTAATTGTGTTTGTTGCTCCCAAAGGATCACCTTTATCGGTATTTATTAAGTCTAGAAATGCAATTGTTGAATTCGGGTAAACTGACCTTTCCTAGAACAAAACTCAGAAGCACTTGCTTTTATACTCACAAACGAAGTTTGAGCTGAGTTATCCTGGAGTCACCATGGCGGGCGGTCTGTTATATTTGTTGCAGCAGTTTTGTGGAGTGAACTACTTCTACATTTCTAAAGATATTGACTTGTAACTGGATATGCATGGTCATCATCAAGTGTAGATGTGTCAGAACACACTGCATTTATAAGCACTCTTGTGGAGCGAACTTCTTCAACAGTTTGCGAGATATTGGTTTCAGACTTGGTATATATGATCTACATAAAGTGGAGGTGTGCGTGACACAAATTTAGTGCGGCTCAGTTTATACCTTGCATAGTTATAGCTCTTGAACTAAGCTGAAGTCACTTTATTTTGCTCAAGCCATGTTACATTCCTGGCTGTACTGGACACTTTTATTTCTCTACATGTTTATCTTCTTTGTTTATAAACTTTTGATAATAAATATAAACTAACCTTTGCAAATTGAAATAACAATTATTAACACCAATGCAAAATAAACAATACATTTGGAAATAATACAACATCAGTATACTGTGTCACCAAAGATATCACAAAACAGTGTATTATACACAAATAAACATAAATAAATATATCAATGATAATGCACGTCTATTGTTGTTTGTCAAGTAACATATATCAAAGGAAAAAACGGCAATTTTGTATAGGTATACCCCCAGTACACACACAATCTACCGGCATGCGCGGATCCATGGTAGGGCGGAAAAGTTGTATGCCACCTTCTTAAAAACGAAGCAAATCGAAAATAACGCTTCTTTAAAATGACCCTCCCATCCACGCTCCTTTAAACTAAGTCAAATTTAGAATAACAATTCTTTACAATGAGCCTCCCATCCACGCACCTTTAAACGAAGTCAAATCTAGAATAACACTTCTTTACAATGAGCCTCCCAACCACGTTCATTTAAACTAAGCCAAATCGAGAATAACAATTCTTTACAATGAGCCTCCCAACCATGTTCCTTTAAACTAAGCCAAAACGAAAATAACAGTTATTTACAATGAGCCTCCTATCCATGCTCCTTTAAACTAAGTCAAATCGAGAATAGCAATTTTTTACAATGAGCCCCACATCCACGCTCCTTTAAACTAAGTCAAATATAGAATAACAATTCTTTACAATGAGCTTCCCATCCACGCTCGTTTAAACTAAGCCTAATCGAGAATAACATTTCTTTACAATAAGCTTCCCAACCACGTTCCTTTAAACTAAGCCAAATCGAGAATAACAATTCTTTACAATGAGCTTCCCATCCACGCTCTTTTAAGCTAAGCCAAATCGAGAATAACAATTCTTTACAATGAGCCCCCATCCACGCTCCTTTAAACTAAGTCAAATCTAGAATAACAATTCTTTACAAATGAGCTTCCCATCCACGCTCCTTTAAACTAAGTCAAATCTAGAATAACAATTCTTTACAAATGAGCTTCCCATCCACGCTCCTTTAAACTAAGTCAAATCTAGAATAACAATTCTTTACAAATGAGCTTCCCATCCACGCTCCTTTAAACTAAGCCAAATCCAGAATAACAATTCTTTACAATGAGCCTCCCATCCACGCTCCTTTAAACTAAGTCAAATCGAGAATAGCACTTCTTTAAAATGAGCCCCCATCCATGCTCCTTTAAACTAAGCCAAATCGAGCATAACAATTCTTTACAATGAGCTTCCCATCCACGTTGCTTTTAACTAAGCCAAATCTAGAATAACAATTCTTTACAATGAGCTTCCCATCCACGTTCCTTTAAACTAAGCCAACTCGAGAATAACAAATAGTTACAATGAGCTTCCCATCCACGCTCCTTTAAACTAAGTCAAATCTAGAGTAACAATTCTTTACAATGAGCTTTCCATCCACGCTCCTTTAAACTAAGCCAAATCGAGAATAACAAATCTTTACAATGAGCCTCCCATCCACGCTCCTTTAAACTAAGCCAAATCGAGAATAACAATTCTTTACAATGAGTCTCCTCTCCACGCTCCTTTAAACTAAGTAAAATCGAGAATAGCAATTCTTTAAAATGAGCCCCCCTCCCCATCCCCAATCCACGCTCCTTTAAACTAAGTCAAATCTAGAATAACAATTCTTTACAAATGAGCCTCCCATCCACGCTCCTTTAAACTAAGTCAAATCGAGAATAACAATTCTTTAAAATGAGCCTCCCATCCACGCTCCTTTAAACTAAGCCAAATCGAGAATAACAATTCTTTACAATGAGCTTCCTATCCACGCTCCTTTAAACTAAGTCAAATGTAGAATAATAATTCTTTACAAATGAGCCTCCCATCCACGCTCCTTTAAACTAAGTCAAATCTAGAATATCAAGTATTTACAAAGAACTTCCCATCCACGCTGCTTTAAACTAAGCCAAATCCAGAATAACAATTCTTTACAACGAGCCTCCCATCCACGCTGCTTTAAATTAAGCCAAATCGAGAATAATAATTCTTTACAATGAGCCTCCCATCCACGCTCCTTTAAACTAAGTCAAATCGAGAATAACAATTCTTTACAATGAGCCTCCCACCAACGCTCCTTTAAACTAAGCCAAATCGAGAATAACAATTCTTTACAATTGGCTTCCAATCAACGCTCCTTTAAACTAAGTCAAATCTAGAATAACAATTCTTTACAATGGGCTTCCAATCAACGCTCCTTTAAACTAAGTCAAATCGAGAATAACAATTCTTTAAAATGAGCCTCTCATCCACGCTCCTTTAAACTAAGCCAAATCGAGAATAACAATTCGTTACAATGAACCTTCCATCCACGCTCCTTTAAACTAAGCCAAATCGAGAATAACAATTCTTTACAATGAGCCTCCCATCCACGCTCCTTTAAACTAAGTCAAATCTAGAATAACAAGTATTTACAGTGAGCTCCACATCAACCTCCTTTAATCTAAGTCAAATCTAGAATAACAAGTATTTACAATGAGCCTCCCATCCACGCTCCTTTAAACTAAGTCAAATCTAGAATAACAAGTATTTACAATGAGCATCACATTCACCTCCTTTAAGCTAAGTCAAATCTAGAATATCAAGTATTTACAATGAGCCTTCCATCCACCTCCTTTAAACTAAGTCAAATCTAGAATAACAATTCTTTACAATGAACTTCCCATCCACGCTCCTTTAAACTAAGTAAAATCTAGAATAACAATTCTTTAAAATGAGCTTCCCATCCACGCTCCTTTAAACTAAGTCAAATACAGAATAACAATTCTTTACAATGAGCTTCCAATCCACGCTCTTTTAAACTAAGTCAAATCTAAAATAACGATTCTTTACAATGAGCTTCCCATCCACGCTCATTGAACCTAAGCCAAATCGAGAATAACAATTCTTTACAATGAGTCTCCTCTCCACGCTCCTTTAAACTAAGCCAAATCGAGAATAACAATTCTTTACAATGAGTCTCCTCTCCACGCTCCTTTAAACTAAGCCAAATCGAGAATAATTATTCTTTACAATGAGCCTCCCATCCACGCTCCTTTAAACTAAGTCAAATCTAGAATAACAAGTATTTACAATGAGCCTCCCATCCACTCTCCTTTAAACTAAGCCAAATCTAGAATAACAATTCTTTACAATGAGCCTCCCATCCACTCTCCTTTAAACTAAGCCAAATCTAGAATAACAATTCTTTACAATGAGTCTACTCTCCACGCTCCTTTAAACTAAGCCAAATCTAAAATAACGATTCTTTACAATGAGCTTCCCATCCACGCTCATTGAACCTAAGCCAAATCGAGAATAACAATTCTTTACAATGAGTCTCCTCTCCACGCTCCTTTAAACTAAGCCAAATCGAGAATAATTATTCTTTACAATGAGCCTCCCATCCACGCTCCTTTAAACTAAGTCAAATCGAGAATAACAATTATTTACAATGAGCCTCCCACCAACGCTCCTTTAAACTAAGCCAAATCGAGAATAACAATTGTTTACAATGGGCTTCCAATCAACGCTCCTTTAAACTAAGTCAAATCTAGAATAACAATTCTTTACAATGGGCTTCCAGTCAACGCTCCTTTAAACTAAGTCAAATCGAGAATAACAATTCTTTAAAATGAGCCTCCCATCCACGCTCCTTTAAACTAAGCCACATCGAGAATAACAATTCTTTACAATGAGCCTTCCATCCACGCTCCTTTAAACTAAGCCAAATCGAGAATAACAATTCTTTACAATGAGCCTCCCATCCACGCTCCTTTAAACTAAGTGAAATATAGAATAACAATTCTTTACAATGAGCTTCCCATCCACGCTCTTTTAAACTAAGTCAAATCTAAAATAACGATTATTTACAATGAGCCTCCCATCCACGCTCCTTTAAACTAAGTCAAATCTAGAATAACAATTATTTGCAATGAGCTTCCCGTCCACGCTCCTTTAAACTAAGTCAAATCAAGAATAACAATTATTTACAATGAGCTTCCCATCCACGCTCCTTTAAACTAAGTCAAATCTAGAATAAAAATTATTGACAATGAGCTTCCCATCCACGCTCATTTAACCTAAGCCAAATCGAGAATAACAATTCTTTAAAATGAGCCTCCCATCCACGCTCCTTTAAACTTAGCAAAATCGAGAATAACAATTCTTTACAATGAGCTTCCCATCCACGCTCCTTTAAAATAAGTCAAATCTAGAATAATAGTTCTTTACAAATGAGCCTCCCATCCACGCTCCTTTAAACTAAGTCAAATCTAGAATAACAAGTATTTACAAATGAGCCTCCCATCCACGCTCCTTTAAAATAAGTCAAATCTAGAATAATAATTCTTTACAAATGAGCCTCCCATCCACGCTCCTTTAAACTAAGTCAAATCTAGAATAACAAGTATTTACAAAGAACTTCCCATCCACGCTCCTTTAAACTAAGCCAAATCGAGAATAACAATTCTTTACAACGAGCCTCCAATCCACGCTCGTTTAAACTAAGCCAAATCGAAAATAATAATTCTTTACATTGAGCCTCCCATCCACGCTCCTTTAAACTAAGTCAAATCGAGAATAACAATTCTTTACAATGAGCCTCCCACCAACGCTCCTTTAAACTAAGCCAAATCGAGAATAGCAATTGTTTACAATGAGCCTTCCATCCACGCTCCTTTAAACTAAGTCAAATCTAGAATAACAATTCTTTACAATGGGCTTCCAATCAACGCTCCTTTAAACTAAGTCAAATCGAGAATAACAATTCTTTAAAATGAGCCTCCCATCCACGCTCCTTTAAACTAAGACAATTCGAGAATAACAATTCTTTACAATGAGCCTTCCATCCACGCTCCTTTAAACTAAGCCAAATCGAGAATAACAATTCTTTACAATGAGCCTCCCATCAACGCTCCTTTAAACTAAGTCAAATCGAGAATAACAATTCTTTACAAGGAGCCTCCCACCAACGCTCCTTTAAACTTAGCCAAATCGAGAATAGCAACTCTTTACAATGAGCCTTCTATCCACGCTCCTTTAAACTAAGTCAAATCGAGAATAACAATTCTTTAAAATGGACCTCCCTTCCACGCTCCTTTAAGCTAAGCCAAATCGAGAATAACAATTCTTTACAATGAGCTTCCCATCCACGATCCTTTAAACTAAGTCAAATCTAGAATAACAAATATTTACAATGAGCCTTCCATCCACACTTCTGTAAACTAAGTCAAATCTAGAGTAACAATTCTTTACAATGAGACTCCCATCCACGCTCCTTTAAACTAAGTCAAATCTAGAATAACAATTCTTAACAATGAACCTCCCATCCACGCTCCTTTAAACTAAGTCAAATCAAGAATAACAAGTATTTACAATGAACTTCACATCCACCTCCTTTGAACTAAGTCAAATCTAGAATAACAATTCTTTACAATGAGCCTCCCATCCACGCTCCTTTAAACTAAGTCAAATCTAGAGTAACAATTCTTTACAATGAACTTCCCATCCATCCACGCTCCTTTAAACTAAGTTAAATCTAGAATAACAATTCTTTAAAATGAGCCTCCCATCCACGCTCCTTTAAGCTAAGTCAAATCTAGAATAACATGTATTTACAATGAGCTTCCCATCCACGCGCCTTTAAACTAAGTGAAATATAGAATAACAATTCTTTACAATGAGCTTCCCATCCACGCTCTTTTAAACTAAGTCAAATCTAAAATAACGATTATTTACAATGAGCCTCCCATCCACGCTCCTTTAAACTAAGTCAAATCTAGAATAACAATTATTTGCAATGAGCTTCCCGTCCACGCTCCTTTAAACTAAGTCAAATCTAGAATAACAATTATTTACAATGAGCTTCCCATCCACGCTCCTTTAAACTAAGTCAAATCGAGAATAACAATTCTTTACAATGAGCTTCCCATCCACGTTCCTTTAAACTAAGCCAAATCGAGAATAACAATTCTTTACAATGAAATTCCCATCCACGTTCCTTTAAACTAAGCCAAATCGAGAATAACAAATAGTTACAATGAACTTCCCATCCATGCTCCTTTAAACTAAGCCAAATCGAGAATAACAATTCTTTACAATGAGCCTCCCATCCACGCTCCGTTAAACTAAGTCAAATCGAGAATAGCACTTCTTTAAAAAGAGCCCCCATCCACGCTCCTTTAAACTTAGCCAAATCGAGAATAACAATTCTTTACAATGAGCTTCCCATCCACGTTCCTTTAAACTAAGCCAAATCGACAATAATAATTCTTTACAATAAGCATCCCATCCACGTTCCTTTAAACTAAGTCAAATCTAGAGTAACAATTGTTTACAATGAGCTTCCCATCCACGCTCCTTTAAACTAAGCCAAATCGAGAATAACAATTCTTTACAATGAGTCTCCTCTCCACGCTCGTTTAAACTAAGTCAAATGTAGAATAATGATTCTTTACAAATGAGCCTCCCATCCACGCTCCTTTAAACTAAGTCAAATCTAGAATATCAAGTATTTACAAAGAACTTCCCATCCACGCTCCTTTAAACTAAGCCAAATCCAGAATAACAATTCTTTAGAACGAGCCTCCCATCCACGCTGCTTTAAACTAAGCCAAATCGAGAATAATAATTCTTTACATTGAGCCTCCCATCCACGCTCCTTTAAACTAAGTCAAATCGAGAATAACAATTCTTTACAATGAGCCTCCCACCAACGCTCCTTTAAACTAAGCCAAATCGAGAATAACAATTCTTTACAATGGGCTTCCAATCAACGCTCCTTTAAACTAAGTCAAATCTAGAATAACAATTCTTTACAGTGAGCCTCCCATCCACGCTCCTTTAAACTAAGTCAAATCTAGAATAACAAGTATTTACAATGAGCATCACATCCACCTCCTTTAAACTAAGTCAAATCTAGAATATCAAGTATTTACAATGAGCCTTCCATCCACCTCCTTTACACTAAGTCAAATCTAGAATAACAATTCTTTACAATGAACTTCCCATCCACGCTCCTTTAAACTAAGTAAAATCTAGAATAACAATTCTTTAAAATGAGCCTCCCATCCACGCTCCTTTAAACTAAGTCAAATCTAGAATAACGATTCTTTACAACGAGTTTCATATCCACGCTCCTTTAAACTAAGTCAAATCTAGAATAACAAGTATTTACAATGAGCTTCTCATCCACGCTCCTTTAAACTAAGTCAAATCTAGAATAACAATTATTTACAATGAGCCTCCCATCCACGCTCCTTTAAACTAAGTCAAATCTAGAATAACAATTATTTGCAATGAGCTTCCCGTCCACGCTTCTTTAAACTAAGTCAAATCTAGAATAACAATTCTTTACAATGAGCTTCCCATCCACGCTCATTTAAACTAAGCCAAATCGAGAATAACAATTCTTTACAATGAGTCTCCTCTCCACGCTCCTTTAAACTAAGCCAAATCGAGAATAACAATTATTTACAATGAGCCTCCCACCAACGCTCCTTTAAACTAAGCCAAATCGAGAATAACAATTGTTTACAATGGGCTTCCAATCAACGCTCCTTTAAACTAAGTCAAATCTAGAATAACAATTCTTTACAATGGGCTTCCAGTCAACGCTCCTTTAAACTAAGTCAAATCGAGAATAACAATTCTTTAAAATGAGCCTCCCATCCACGCTCCTTTAAACTAAGCCACATCGAGAATAACAATTCTTTACAATGAGCCTTCCATCCACGCTCCTTTAAACTAAGCCAAATCGAGAATAACAATTCTTTACAATGAGCCTCCCATCCACGCTCCTTTAAACTAAGTCAAATCTAGAATAACAATTCTTTACAATGAGCTTCCCATCCACGCTCTTTTAAACTAAGTCAAATCTAAAATAACGATTATTTACAATGAGCCTCCCATCCACGCTCCTTTAAACTAAGTCAAATCTAGAATAACAATTATTTGCAATAAGCTTCCCGTCCACGCTCCTTTAAACTAAGTCAAATCAAGAATAACAATTATTTACAATGAGCTTCCCATCCACGCTCCTTTAAACTAAGTCAAATCTAGAATAAAAATTATTGACAATGAGCTTCCCATCCACGCTCATTTAACCTAAGCCAAATCGAGAATAACAATTCTTTAAAATGAGCCTCCCATCCACGCTCCTTTAAACTTAGCAAAATCGAGAATAACAATTCTTTACAATGAGCTTCCCATCCACGCTCCTTTAAAATAAGTCAAATCTAGAATAATAGTTCTTTACAAATGAGCCTCCCATCCACGCTCCTTTAAACTAAGTCAAATCTAGAATAACAAGTATTTACAAATGAGCCTCCCATCCACGCTCCTTTAAAATAAGTCAAATCTAGAATAATAATTCTTTACAAATGAGCCTCCCATCCACGCTCCTTTAAACTAAGTCAAATCTAGAATAACAAGTATTTACAAAGAACTTCCCATCCACGCTCCTTTAAACTAAGCCAAATCGAGAATAACAATTCTTTACAACGAGCCTCCAATCCACGCTCGTTTAAACTAAGCCAAATCGAAAATAATAATTCTTTACATTGAGCCTCCCATCCACGCTCCTTTAAACTAAGTCAAATCGAGAATAACAATTCTTTACAATGAGCCTCCCACCAACGCTCCTTTAAACTAAGCCAAATCGAGAATAGCAATTGTTTACAATGAGCCTTCCATCCACGCTCCTTTAAACTAAGTCAAATCTAGAATAACAATTCTTTACAATGGGCTTCCAATCAACGCTCCTTTAAACTAAGTCAAATCGAGAATAACAATTCTTTAAAATGAGCCTCCCATCCACGCTCCTTTAAACTAAGACAATTCGAGAATAACAATTCTTTACAATGAGCCTTCCATCCACGCTCCTTTAAACTAAGCCAAATCGAGAATAACAATTCTTTACAATGAGCCTCCCATCAACGCTCCTTTAAACTAAGTCAAATCGAGAATAACAATTCTTTACAAGGAGCCTCCCACCAACGCTCCTTTAAACTTAGCCAAATCGAGAATAGCAACTCTTTACAATGAGCCTTCTATCCACGCTCCTTTAAACTAAGTCAAATCGAGAATAACAATTCTTTAAAATGGACCTCCCTTCCACGCTCCTTTAAGCTAAGCCAAATCGAGAATAACAATTCTTTACAATGAGCTTCCCATCCACGATCCTTTAAACTAAGTCAAATCTAGAATAACAAATATTTACAATGAGCCTTCCATCCACACTTCTGTAAACTAAGTCAAATCTAGAGTAACAATTCTTTACAATGAGACTCCCATCCACGCTCCTTTAAACTAAGTCAAATCTAGAATAACAATTCTTAACAATGAACCTCCCATCCACGCTCCTTTAAACTAAGTCAAATCAAGAATAACAAGTATTTACAATGAACTTCACATCCACCTCCTTTGAACTAAGTCAAATCTAGAATAACAATTCTTTACAATGAGCCTCCCATCCACGCTCCTTTAAACTAAGTCAAATCTAGAGTAACAATTCTTTACAATGAACTTCCCATCCATCCACGCTCCTTTAAACTAAGTTAAATCTAGAATAACAATTCTTTAAAATGAGCCTCCCATCCACGCTCCTTTAAACTAAGTCAAATCTAGAATAACGATTCTTTACAACGAGTTTCCTATCCACGCTCCTTTAAGCTAAGTCAAATCTAGAATAACATGTATTTACAATGAGCTTCCCATCCACGCGCCTTTAAACTAAGTGAAATATAGAATAACAATTCTTTACAATGAGCTTCCCATCCACGCTCTTTTAAACTAAGTCAAATCTAAAATAACGATTATTTACAATGAGCCTCCCATCCACGCTCCTTTAAACTAAGTCAAATCTAGAATAACAATTATTTGCAATGAGCTTCCCGTCCACGCTCCTTTAAACTAAGTCAAATCTAGAATAACAATTCTTTACAATGAGCTTCCCATCCACGTTCCTTTAAACTAAGCCAAATCGAGAATAACAATTCTTTACAATGAAATTCCCATCCACGTTCCTTTAAACTAAGCCAAATCGAGAATAACAAATAGTTACAATGAGCTTCCCATCCACGCTCCTTTAAACTAAGTCAAATCTAGAGTAACAATTCTTTACAATGAACTTCCCATCCATGCTCCTTTAAACTAAGCCAAATCGAGAATAACAATTCTTTACAATGAGCCTCCCATCCACGCTCCGTTAAACTAAGTCAAATCGAGAATAGCACTTCTTTAAAAAGAGCCCCCATCCACGCTCCTTTAAACTTAGCCAAATCGAGAATAACAATTCTTTACAATGAGCTTCCCATCCACGTTCCTTTAAACTAAGTCAAATCGACAATAATAATTCTTTACAATAAGCATCCCATCCACGTTCCTTTAAACTAAGTCAAATCTAGAGTAACAATTGTTTACAATGAGCTTCCCATCCACGCTCCTTTAAACTAAGCCAAATCGAGAATAACAATTCTTTACAATGAGTCTCCTCTCCACGCTCGTTTAAACTAAGTCAAATGTAGAATAATGATTCTTTACAAATGAGCCTCCCATCCACGCTCGTTTAAACTAAGTCAAATGTAGAATAATGATTCTTTACAAATGAGTCTCCTCTCCACGCTCCTTTAAACTAAGCCAAATCGACAATAATAATTCTTTACAATAAGCATCCCATCCACGTTCCTTTAAACTAAGTCAAATCTAGAGTAACAATTGTTTACAATGAGCTTCCCATCCACGCTCCTTTAAACTAAGCCAAATCGAGAATAACAATTCTTTACAATGAGTCTCCTCTCCACGCTCGTTTAAACTAAGTCAAATGTAGAATAATGATTCTTTACAAATGAGCCTCCCATCCACGCTCCTTTAAACTAAGTCAAATCTAGAATATCAAGTATTTACAAAGAACTTCCCATCCACGCTCCTTTAAACTAAGCCAAATCCAGAATAACAATTCTTTAGAACGAGCCTCCCATCCACGCTGCTTTAAACTAAGCCAAATCGAGAATAATAATTCTTTACATTGAGCCTCCCATCCACGCTCCTTTAAACTAAGTCAAATCGAGAATAACAATTCTTTACAATGAGCCTCCCACCAACGCTCCTTTAAACTAAGCCAAATCGAGAATAACAATTCTTTACAATGGGCTTCCAATCAACGCTCCTTTAAACTAAGTCAAATCTAGAATAACAATTCTTTACAGTGAGCCTCCCATCCACGCTCCTTTAAACTAAGTCAAATCTAGAATAACAAGTATTTACAATGAGCATCACATCCACCTCCTTTAAACTAAGTCAAATCTAGAATATCAAGTATTTACAATGAGCCTTCCATCCACCTCCTTTACACTAAGTCAAATCTAGAATAACAATTCTTTACAATGAACTTCCCATCCACGCTCCTTTAAACTAAGTAAAATCTAGAATAACAATTCTTTAAAATGAGCCTCCCATCCACGCTCCTTTAAACTAAGTCAAATCTAGAATAACGATTCTTTACAACGAGTTTCATATCCACGCTCCTTTAAACTAAGTAAAATCTAGAATAACAATTCTTTACAGTGAGCCTCCCATCCACGCTCCTTTAAACTAAGTCAAATCTAGAATAACAAGTATTTACAATGAGCATCACATCCACCTCCTTTAAACTAAGTCAAATCTAGAATATCAAGTATTTACAATGAGCCTTCCATCCACCTCCTTTACACTAAGTCAAATCTAGAATAACAAGTATTTACAATGAGCTTCTCATCCACGCTCCTTTAAACTAAGTCAAATCTAGAATAACAATTATTTGCAATGAGCTTCCCGTCCACGCTTCTTTAAACTAAGTCAAATCTAGAATAACAATTCTTTACAATGAGCTTCCCATCCACGCTCATTTAAACTAAGCCAAATCGAGAATAACAATTCTTTACAATGAGTCTCCTCTCCACGCTCCTTTAAACTAAGTGAAATCTAGAATAACAATTCTTTATAAATGAGCCTCCCATCCACGCTCCTTTAAACTAAGTCAAATCGAGAATAACAATTCTTTAAAATGAGCCTCCCATCCACGCTCCTTTAAACTTGGCCAAATCGAGAATAACAATTCTTTACAATGAGCTTCCCATCCACGCTCCTTTAAACTAAGCCAAATCGAGAATAACAATTCTTTACAATGAGCTTCCCATCCACGCTCCTTTAAAATAAGTCAAATCTAGAATAATAATTCTTTACAAATGAGCCTCCCATCCACGCTCCTTTAAACTAAGTCAAATCTAGAATAACAAGTATTTACAAAGAACTTCCCATCCACGCTCCTTTAAACTAAGCCAAATCGAGAATAACAATTCTTTACAACGAGCCTCCCATCCACGCTCGTTTAAACTAAGCCAAATCGAAAATAATAATTTTTTACATTGAGCCTCCCATCCACGCTCCTTTAAACTAAGTCAAATCGAGAATAACAATTCTTTACAATGAGCCTCCCACCAACGCTCCTTTAAACTAAGCCAAATCGAGAATAGCAATTGTTTACAATAAGCCTTCCATCCACGCTCCTTTAAACTAAGTCAAATCTAGAATAACAATTATTTACTATGGGCTTCCAATCAACGCTCCTTTAAACTAAGTCAAATCGAGAATAACAATTCTTTAAAATGAGCCTCCCATCCACGCTCCTTTAAACTAAGACAAATCGAGAATAACAATTCTTTACAATGAGCCTTCCATCCACGCTCCTTTAAACTAAGCCAAATCGAGAGTAACAATTCTTTACAATGAGCCTCCCATCAACGCTCCTTTAAACTAAGTCAAATCGAGAAAACAATTCTTTACAAGGAGCCTCCCACCAACGCTCCTTTAAACTTAGCCAAATCGAGAATAGCAACTCTTTACAATGAGCCTTCTATCCACGCTCCTTTAAACTAAGTCAAATCGAGAATAACAATTCTTTAAAATGGACCTCCCTTCCACGCTCCTTTAAGCTAAGCCAAATCGAGAATAACAATTCTTTACAATGAGCTTCCCATCCACGATCCTTTAAACTAAGTCAAATCTAGAATAACAAATATTTACAATGAGCCTTCCATCCACACTTCTGTAAACTATGTCAAATCTAGAGTAACACTTCTTTACAATGAGCCTCCCATCCACGCTCCTTTAAACTAAGTCAAATCTAGAATAACAATTCTTAACAATGAGCCCCCCATCCACGCTCCTTTAAACTAAGTCAAATCAAGAATAACAAGTATTTACAATGAGCTTCACATCCACCTCCTTTAAACTAAGTCAAATCTAGAATAACAATTCTTTACAATGAGCCTCCCATCCACGCTCCTTTAAACTAAGTCAAATCTAGAGTAACAATTCTTTACAATGAACTTCCCATCCATCCACTCTCCTTTAAACTAAGTAAAATCTAGAATAACAATTCTTTAAAATGAGCCTCCCATCCACGCTCCTTTAAACTAAGTCAAATCTAGAATAACGATTCTTTACAACGAGTTTCCTATCCACGCTCCTTTAAGCTAAGTCAAATCTAGAATAACATGTATTTACAATGAGCTTCCCATCCACGCGCCTTTAAACTAAGTGAAATATAGAATAACAATTCTTTACAATGAGCTTCCCATCCACGCTCTTTTAAACTAAGTCAAATCTAAAATAACGATTATTTACAATGAGCCTCCCATCCACGCTCCTTTAAACTAAGTCAAATATAGAATAACAATTATTTGCAATGAGCTTCCCGTCCACGCTCCTTTAAACTAAGTCAAATCTAGAAGAACAATTATTTACAATGAGCTTCCCATCTACGCTCCTTTAAACTAAGCCAAATCTAAAATAACGATTCTTTACAATGAGCCTGCCATCCACGCTCCTTTAAACAAAGTCAAATCGAGAATAACAATTCTTTACAATGAGCTTCCCATCCACGTTCCTTTAAACTAAGCCAAATCGAGAATAACAATTCTTTACAATGAAATTCCCATCCACGTTCCTTTAAACTAAGTCAAATCGAGAATAACAAATAGTTACAATGAGCTTCCCATCCACGCTCCTTTAAACTAAGTCAAATCTAGAGTAACAATTCTTTACAACGAGCTTCCTATCCACGCTCCTTTAAACTAAGCCAAATCGAGAATAACAATTCTTTACAATGAGCCTCCCATCCACGCTCCGTTAAACTAAGTCAAATCGAGAATAGCACTTCTTTAAAAAGAGCCCCCATCCACGCTCCTTTAAACTAAGTCAAATCTAGAGTAACAATTCTTTACAACGAGCTTCCTATCCACGCTCCTTTAAACTAAGCCAAATCGAGAATAACAATTCTTTACAATGAGCCTCGCATCCACGCTCCGTTAAACTAAGTCAAATCGAGAATAGCACTTCTTTAAAAAGAGCCCCCATCCACGCTCCTTTAAACTAAGTCAAATCTAGAGTAACAATTCTTTACAACGAGCTTCCTATCCACGCTCCTTTAAACTAAGTAAAATCTAGAGTAACAATTGTTTACAATGAGCTTCCCATCCACGCTCCTTTAAACTAAGCCAAATCGAGAATAACAATTCTTTACAATGAGTCTCCTCTCCACGCTCCTTTAAACTAAGTCAAATCTAGAATAACAATTCTTTACCAATGATCCTCCCATCCACGCTCCTTTAAACTAAGTCAAATCGACAATAACAATTCTTTAAAATGAGCCTCCCATCCACGCTCCTTTAAACTAAGCCAAATCGAGAATAACAATTCTTTAAAATGAGCCACCCATCCACGCTCCTTTAAACTAAGCCAAATCTAGAATAACAATTCTTTACAATGAGCCTCCCATCCACGCTCCTTTAATCTAAGCCAAATCTAAAATAACAAGTATTTACAATGAGCTTCACATCCACCTCCTTTAAACTAAGTCAAATCTAGAATAACAAGTATTTACAATGAGCTTCCCATCCTCGCTCTTTCAAACCAAGTCAAATCTAAAATAACGATTATTTACAATGAGCCTCCCATCCACGCTCCTTTAAACTAAGTAAAATCTAGAATAACAATTATTTACAATGAGCTTCCCAACCACGCTCCTTTAAACTAAGTAAAATCTAGAATAACAATTATTTACAATGAGCTTCCCATCCACGGTCCTTTAAACTAAGTCAAATCTAGAATAACAATTATTTACAATGAGCCTCCCATCCACGCTCCTTTAAACTAAGTCAAATCTAAAATAACAATTACATGTATTTACAATGAGCCTCCCATCCACGCTACTTTAAACTAAGTTTAAATATAGTCTAGGAAACAAAACAAAAATGTTGTTGTTTTAACGTTTCACCCAACCGGTAAACTTTCCTGAATCCGCCTCTGAGATGTACTTTCATTTGTATATTTGACATTCTCTTTGAGATATTTCGGTGATATGGTCTCGAATATTGCAGTATACATCGAATCACCGGATGTAGCCTGCTTGCCATACATACTGACAGAACTATACGTTATACAGTTAGTATATATACACACATATAATCAAGGAAAGTGAACCACCAGCAATAAATCTTTCAACTATTAACCTTAAAAAAAAGGAAGCATATCATAACAATAAAATCACAACAATATATTGATATAAACCCAAATATGAACAAGGATTAGTTACACAATATTCTTTATGAAAACGTGATTTACAAACTACGTAAGCTCATTCGTCATGATAACTTTCATACACCCTTTTATAAAACGTGTTAACAAGCTTATCACAAGAGGTTATAACTATGTCATTTTGTAACGCACTACATGTTTAGTGTTTGACCAACTTGCAGTTCGCCACTCTGCTTTCCTCTTTGATTGTGCGATGACCCTACATATTGTGTGTTTGACCAACTTACAGTTCGCCACTCTGCTTTCCTCTTTGATTGTGCGATGACCCTACATATTGCGTGTTTGACCAACTTACAGTTCGCAACTCTGCTTTCCTCTTTGATTGTGCGATGACCCTACATATTGTGTGTTTGACCAACTTACAGTTCGCCACTCTGCTTTCCTCTTTGATTGTGCGATGACCCTACATATTGTGTGTTTGACCAACTTACAGTTTGCCACTCTGCTTTCCTCTTTGATTGTGCGATGACCCTACATATTGTGTGTTTGATAAACTTACAGTTCGCCACTCTGCTTTCCTCTTTGATTGTGCGATGACCCTACATATTGTGTGTTTGACCAACTTACAGTTCGCCACTCTGCTTTCCTCTTTGATTGTGCGATGACCCTACATATTGTGTGTTTGACCAACTTACAGTTCGCCACTCTGCTTTCCTCTTTGATTGTGCGATGACCCTACATATTGTGTGTTTGATAAACTTACAGTTCGCCACTCTGCTTTCCTCTTTGATTGTGCGATGACCCTACATATTGTGTGTTTGACCAACTTACAGTTCGCCACTCTGCTTTCCTCTTTGATTGTGCGATGACCCTACATATTGTGTGTTTGATAAACTTACAGTTCGCCACTCTGCTTTCCTCTTTGATTGTGCGATGACCCTACATATTGTGTGTTTGACCAACTTACAGTTCGCCACTCTGCTTTCCTCTTTGATTGTGCGATGACCCTACATATTGTGTGTTTGACCAACTTACAGTTCGCCACTCTGCTTTCCTCTTTGATTGTGCGATGACCCTACATATTGTGTGTTTGACCAACTTACAGTTCGCCACTCTGCTTTCCTCTTTGATTGTGCGATGACCCTACATATTGTGTGTTTGATAAACTTACAGTTCGCCACTCTGCTTTCCTCTTTCATTGTGCGATGACCCTACATATTGTGGACCCTATGATGGCGTCTACCTAAATCCTGAAAGGACGGTAACGTTTGATGATTGTCTTCAATCTGGTATTGTCTTACTTTTAATGGATATTATTGTGTTGCTTTGGGTACTGCCAAAGCATTGAGCAGTTACCTTGTGGCTTTCTCAGTCTTTGTTTTATATATTCATATATGCATGCTCATAATTGTGTTGTACTTATATTGCCTATTAATGCTACCTAGTTTGATAGAAGATAACCTTGATGCGATTTCTTTATTTACAAAGTCCCGTTTAATTGGGATGACAATATGGTAAATGTAAGGTTTAGTGCACCCGACAGGGGCGTATCTGGCCTTTTTGAAGCTACAGGCTCGCTTAATTTCGGAACACTGTAGAGGGGTATGGGGGCATCCTCACCCAGAACAATTTTGATAGAGTATTCCTGGCGCATTCTGGTGCATTTTCGAGAGGCATTTAAAATGCTAAAACATACAAGTTTTTGCTTATTTTTAATTAGACACACGTCCCCCTCGCAGTTTTTATTTGCAGATTTGGCATTTTCAAAATATTCGTCTGCAGGCCCGGGCCTGCAGTGCCTTAGTACAGCTACGCCACTGCCCTAATAACTTAGTTTAAACACACCCAGCGGCCATTCTGCCATTGACCGTTCCAAGCGGTGCCCTTTTGTCAACCCTTTCATGTTTCTGGTGTCGCATATTTTGTTTCTAGTTTTTTTCTGTAGTTGTTTGTTGTTTATGCGTGTATTTGATTGACTGTGTTCTGTGAATGCTAAATTTCCTGTAATTGTTGTTTGTTGTTTATGCGTGTATTTGATTGACTGTGTTCAGTGAATGCTACATTTCCAGTAATTGTTGTTTGTTGTGTATGCGTGTATTTGATTGACTGTGAATGCTACATTTTCTGTAATTGTTGTTTGCTGTGTATGCAAGTATGTGATTGACTGTGTTCTGTGAATGCTACATTTCCTATAATTGTTGGTTGCTGTGTATGTGTGTAATTGATTGACTGTGTTCTGTGTTCTGTGAAAGCTACATTTCCTGTAATTGTTGATTGCTCTGTATGCGTGTATTTGATTGACTGTGTTCTGAAAGCTACATTTTCTGTAATTGTTGTTTGTTCTGTATGCGTGTATTTGACTGTGTTCTGTGAATGCTACATTTTCTGTAATTGTTGTTTGCTGTGTATGCAAGTATTTGATTGACTGTGTTCTGTGAATCTACATTTCCTGTAATTGTTGGTTGCTGTGTATGTGTGTAATTGATTGACTGTGTTCAGTGAATGCTACATTTCCTGTAATTGTTGGTTGCTCTGTATGCGTGTATTTGATTGACTGTGTTCTGGAAGCTACATTTTCTGTAATTGTTGTTTGTTCTGTATGCGTGTATTTGATTGACTGTGTTCTGTGAATGCTGCATGTCCTGTAATTGTTGTTTGTTGTGTATGCGTGTATTTGATTGACTGTGTTCTGTGAATGCTACATTTTCTGTAATTGTTGTTTGCTGCGTATGCAAGTATTTGATTGACTGTGTTCTGTGAATGCTACATTTTCTGTAATTGTTGTTTGCTGTGTATGCGTGTATTTGATCGACTGTGTTCTGTGAATGCTGCATTTCCTGTTATTGTTGTTTGATGTGTATGCGTGTATTTGATTGACTGTGTTCTGTGAATGCTAAATTTCCTGTAATTGTTGTGTATGCATGTATTTTATTGACTGTGTTCAGTGAATGCTACATTTCCAGTAATTGTTGTTTGTTGTGTATGCGTGTATTTGATTGACTGTGTTCTGTGAATGCTACATTTTCTGTAATTGTTGTTTGCTGTGTATGCAAGTATTTGATTGACTGTGTTCTGTGAATGTTACATTTCCTGTAATTGTTGTTTGTTGTTTATGCGTGTATTTGATTGACTGTGTTCAGTGAATGCTACATTTCCAGTAATTGTTGTTATTTGTGTATGCGTGTATTTGATTGACTGTATTCTGTGAATGCTACATTTTCTGTAATTGTTGTTGGCTGTGTATGCAAGTATTTGATTGACTGTGTTCTGTGAATGCTACATTTCCTGTAATTGTTGGTTGCTGTGTATGCGTGTATTTGATCGACTGTGTTCTGTGAATGCTGCATTTCCTGTTATTGTTGTTTGTTGTGTATGCGTGTATTTGATTGACTGTGTTCTGAATGCTACATTTTCTGTAATTGTTTTATTGTTCTGTATGCGTGTATTTGATTGACTGTGTTTTGTGAATGCTACATTTCCTGTAATTGTTGTTTGTTCTGTATGCGTGTATTTGATTGACTGTGTTCTGTGAATGCAACATTTCCTGTAATTGTTGTTTGTTCTGTATGCGTGTAATTGATTGACTGTGTTCTGTGAATGTTACATTTCCTGTAATTGTTGTTTGGTCTGTATGCGTGTATTTGATTGACTGTGTTCTGTGAATGCAACATTTCCGGTATTTGTTGTTTGTTGTGTATGCGTGTATTTGATTGACTGTGTTCTGTGAATGCTACATTTCCTGCAATTGTTGTTTGTTCTGTATGCGTGTATTTGATTGACTGTGTTCTGTGAATGCAACATTTCCTGTAATTGTTGTTTGTTCTGTATGCGTGTATTTGATTGACTGTGTTCTGTGTCTTTCTCGTAAATATATCATTTCTTCATCATGACATGACATCATCATCATCATCATCATCATCATCATCATCATCATCATCATCATCATCATCATCATCATCGTCATCATCATCATCATCGTCAGCAGCAGCAGCAGCAGCAGCAGCAGCAGCAGCAGCAGCCGAAGCAGCAGCAGCAGAAGCAGCAGCTCCTGCAGCATTATCAACATCCTTATGATCATCATCATCATTATCATAAATACGATCACTAATAATTGTCATCTTCATCTGACATCAGTTTTCATGTCATCATTATTATCATCAGAAGCAGCAGCAACAGCAGCGGCAGCAAGAGCAGTAGTCGCAGGACGATATTTTGGCTGGTATCAAAGTGTGTACAGGACAGCAAAATACGTGAGGAACACGCCAGTAATCTGTAACAATAAACGCATACAATCATGCTTTCTGGAATAAATGGTTCATTTCTAACTTACGTCCTACATGCAATTCATTCCCCGTGTGGTTGCCAGGGTAGAATACAACCACTGCAAACACACCGTCACATGCAGAGGGGTAGGACCCCCCCCCCCCCCCATTCATATTCATTTTGTCATTTTTTGTTCATGCCCATTAAAGGTCTTCATCATGACCCCTGCATTGTTTCAGGTGCCATCTCGCTCACATCACTAAGAGCAGTGGCAGAAAAACAATAAACGTGGCTCCAGCGTAAATGGAGTTTTTACGATAGAATTTGCAGCAACTCTGCAGTTCAGGGTGAGAAGGTTCTAGGCCCATTTTCCATATTTTATCTCGATGTACATGGAAGATGAGTCTGGCATGTTCATGCCTGTTAGGCGCCATATAACCTGTAATGTGTTGGTTCGCCTTAAAACCCCAATTCAATACATGCAATTCATATGTTGCTTCCATTTCTCTAATTAAATATTAAATAAATGTCAAAACGTGGTCTTCGCCACTCTTTCTGATGTGTATTGTGTTTTTCACTGTATAGTTAATTTGCTCTTTGTGTGTGGTACAGTGCGGATCTACGGTGCCATTGCGCGTTTGGGTGCTGTGATTTCTACAGGACCTTTTTTCTCATTTATGACATTTACTCACAGAAGTGTAGGTTCTATATGTAGGATGATGGATACGAGGCAATCAGTGTACATGTAATTCTAACTGCTTACATGATTAGCATGTATAGAGGATATGACCTGGCGGGGAGTTATTTATTTATTTATTTGTGCTTGTTGTATTGGGATGACAATATGGCAATATTAGGGTTTTCCAAATTTCTCCTTTCATACTTTTTTGGTAAACCCTAGAACCTGGTTTAAACCCGCCCCCAACACACAGACCAACAGTGACCGTTTTGCCAATGACTTTCAGGGTGACGACGATACTATTGTCAACCATTCAGGGTGACGACGATACTATTGTCAACCATTCAGGGTGGTGACGACGGTACTATTGTCAACCATTCAGGGTGACGACGATACTATTGTCAACCATTCATGGTGACGACGATACTATTGTCAACCATTTCCTGTTTGTGATGTCACATATCTTGCCTTTTTCACCTTTGTAATATTGTGCGAGCTTTTGATTGACCCAGATAAAGACGTAGATACTTGTATTTTAAAAGGTGAAGACATTATGAATTTCAAAGTTTAAAAAAAAAAAAATAGTTGGAGGTTGCCATATATAAACAGATATTCTGACTACTCAGTACACACAAACAAGCTGTCGTTTGTTTGATTTGACATTGTACAGTTCGAAAGAACTAAACCATGAAGACAGATATTTTCAGTCTTACTGACTTACTGTCAAAATGAACTCCTTTGTGATGGTGAGAAACCCACAGGTTGTAAATCCCACCTGGGTACCAGTAAGCTTAGATAGGAACAGGTTCAACTGAAATAACAAGAGTGAATTATATATAAAAAATGACGTTTGTAAAAAGTAGCAGTTTATAGTGTATCGATTGTGTTTCAGTTCAGCTAATGTATTAACGTTATTATTAAATACATTTTAATTTAACAACTCAATGCTTCAAGATAATACATAACTTTTGAAAACGCAACAACGGGTCAATAGCTAAAATAAAACTATAGAGTGTACATACGTTGGCCACTTTCTCCATGGAAATATCACTGACACTGACATAGTAGATGCAATCCAGAGGGGCATGCGCCTGAAATTATATTAAGTGTGTTTAATTGACTATATTCAAAGTAGTAAATGACGCCCAAAGAGGACCTTTGTAGTGATGGAGGAAACGTCAGAAATATAAAACAGTTCAATCAAATGCTGAATTGATGGAATCATAGCAGCCAACAATGACAGAATCTGCTTTCTCATAAAGTCCTTTTTATCAAATAGTATGCCATGTGGCGTACGCGGATTTCTATTTACGCCATTTTCAGGATAATGACATCAATGACAGGGTTTTATTCACAGGAAATTGTATTTTTTAATATTTGCCTTCTGTTATTATATTTGTCCATAAAGGAGATAAATTGGAAATGTTGTTGTTCTTTTTCAGAGGTCAAGCAGCCGTTCAAAACACTTGTTATCGGCACTAGCAGACTTTACAAATGAAACCTCCATTTTGATCTGAATTAGGCCGAATTACGTCATAATGCGAATCCCGCAGCTATGGTAAGTATTTTTACTTTTTAAAATTATTCTTGAAAATATTAGAAAATACTTTTGTGCTTATCCATAACACTATTATTTTATTATTAATAATAAGAAAAGAAAATATGTTTTGGGGCATAAAAAAATGATAACTCCTGTAGCTTTTGCACAGAGTCTCCAGAAACCATTACACATTTATTTTTGGAATGTAAATATACCAAAACATTTTGGAATATTTTTAAGATTACTTGCAATGACAATAATATAATAATCCAACCGGAATGGACTACAAAAGAAATAATATTTGGGTCTAGTGAATATGACAATATTCTAAATAAACTAATTTTGCCTGCAAAATACTTCATATATAAATGCATGTTAGATAGAAGATTATCATTGTTCGGAAATTTCAAACCACAAAGTAAATACATATATCAAACTGAAAAAATAAACGCAATTAAAAGTTTTACATTTGATAAATTTAAAAAACTTTGTTTGACTTATAAATCCCTACTTAATAATTAGTTTTGTTTTACATTTTAAGAGTAACACTATGCAACACATCTATTTTTTTTCTTGTTTTTTTTTTCTTTGTCTTCTTTTTGACAAAAGAAAAATCAAAAAGAAATCCCAAGAAATGTGTAATTATATCTGTTAAATTATGTTCCCCACTGTTCCCATTGAATATTGAAGAGTCACACCTGCATAGAAATATCTTGTCTTTTCTTTATATATTTAATTGTGGATAACACCATTTTTGTTTCACACAGTCAACTGTAGGAAAACTCAGCAGAGATGGTATGTGGATCATTTATAAAAACTGGAACACTCATAGTTGATTATGTTAGCACTGTATTTATACAAGATATATATGCTGGGTTTTGAAAAAAACCCAAATATTTCTTTACAATTATCAATGAAGGCGTATTGAAATAACAAAATAAATATTTTGACAATTTGTAAATGTTTACTGCTTTCAAGATTTAAAGGGACACACAACAATCTGGTTTATTTGCAAATAAAATTGTTTTGAAAGACCCTCAGATTGCAGAGAGCCCCCTTTCATCAACATTGTATTTTAAATCTTCTTTTGAATATTGTAAAGAAATTTAAAAAACTCCCCATTTATATAGTTTCTAATCATGATATGCATTTTTTTCTTCTTCTAAATATTTGGAAAACTGTTTATATATAATAAATAGTATGCATATTACATCTATATCTGTACGGTTTGCTGAGGGGTGGCCCACCCCGACCCTCATATACCTATTACGGGGTGAATAAATGGATTACCATTAATTTGGTGATCGAAATTAAAAAAAACAAAAATATTACTTTTGAAAAATTGTAAGCTTTTGGGTGATATAATTGCGCGATTCGCATTATGACGTATTCGGCCCCGTAAATCAGTTCAAAATGACGGTTTCATTTATAAAGTCTGCTAGTGCCGATAACAAATGGCGAAATACTCGTTGTTATGTGACTTTCTTGTGATACAGACTAAGCAAACAGATAAAATATAGATTTATTTACGGATCGGTGCTTACGTTAGTGAATTGATTGCGATTTGAAGCTGGAATACTGCGCCGAAATTAACAGAAACCTGATTTCGGTAAAATTCATTTGTTTACCAAGGGGATAAGACAAACGACGAGCAAATTGAAATTGCACTTTGATGACCTTGAACTGGAATATCTCAGCGAATTTACAAGGGATCGTAGGAAGAAAGGTATTGCTGGATAGGAAATTCATTTCTGCATACGATATTATATAGTGTACTTGTAATTGAGATTGTTTTGAACGTCTGCTTGACCTCTGAAAAGGAACACCAACAATTCCCATTCATCTCCTTTATAGACAGTTATAATAACAGAAGGCAATATTAAAAGATACAATTTCCTGTGGGTTTATTAGAAAGTTTCATATAATTTGTAGATACCTGACGAAACATTCGTTTTGGGAAAATTATACTAACTAGTATGATAAAGTTGCAAAGCATTTTGCCGAAACATTCCACATATCCAAAATATGACCTCCCCACCCTGTACGTTTTTATAATAGGATTATCCTGGAGATATGGAATATCTACAACAGGTGATGCAAACTTCAAGAACACATGTAGTAAATCTGCGAATGTATAAGTTTGAAGGTGTAATACCAGGTGTAAGGTCAGCCCCAGGGGTCAAAAGGTCAAATACACTAACAATTCAACTAATTAACCACTAGGCGGAATTCAACCAACTTTAGTGTATGACTTCCCCACACCATGACAACGTGCAAGAGCAACATTATTTTTGACTCCGCCCCAAGGTGCCCGCCCCAGGGGTCAACATGTCAAATACACTAAAAATTCAAAATTTTCGAGAACGTCTTTTCCGACTACGGTTGCTAAGGAGCTATGGTATTGTTTATCATGATGTATGGCAGATACAAACTTTGGGGGTTGATTGGCATATTGCCAGGGATGTGCATGAGACTTTTGAGACATTTTGATGCTATGTCGGAAAACGGAGCTAGGGGAGATAATTTATGCATCTCTGACTTGCACTTCAAAAAGGTGGGGATCTGCGATGGCTCACCATCGACTACATTTAGTTATGTAATGTGTTGCATGTTCAGAAAGTAGGTGACACAGACTATGTTTGGGGAAATTTTCATGCTTACCAAAATACTACGGTTGGTGGTGGCGTTTCTTGTGTATTTCTATGCTAAAGGCACAATACCGCCAAAATTCAAGTGATACTGTGACTTGCATATTTCTTCATATTCTCAGACCTAAGCTTAGATGATGTTTTTTTTGTCATGTAGAATATAAATGCATAGCTATTGATTGGTATACTTTAGACTTTTATTTTGTTACCATGGATACAGAAAGAAATGGTACTTTTCCTATTCTTATTTCTGCAGTTGATCATTGAATACATATGTTTGATGCCATGATACGAACTTATATTGTTTTAATCATTATTATATGATAGCAGATGACAAAAGGAGTTTCTGATGAATACTGAGGCAAACAAGGTGGACAAATGCTACATGCTATGAAACTTTTTTTTTTCACTTTTATTTTACAGCGAGAACTTGTCGAATTCACAGGTTACTGTCAATCACATAATCCTGAATTATTTCACTTCTAAATATGATAGAAGCATGCTTATAGTCTTATTTTATAAGTACTGCACATAGCTACTAAATGTTATGTTATGGATGTTGCTTAACTTTAATATTTGCTCTCTTCATGTAGACGATGACATCGTTCGACGTCGTTCGAAGTCGTTGTCGTCATCAATTTATAGGAGGGGAATGATACATAAAACGCTTGTAGCCATACTAAAGTTTGTATTATATACCTATCAATAATTATATAACCTGTCAATCATTATATACCTATCAATAATTATAATCAATAATTATATACCTATCAATAATTATATACCTATCAATAATTATATACCTATCAATAATTATATAACCTATCAATCATTATATACCTATCAATAATTATATACCTATCAATAATTATAATCAATAATTATATACCTATCAATAATTATAATCAATAATTATATACCTATCAATCATTATATACCTATCAATCATTATATACCTATCAATAATTATATAACCTATCAATAATTATATAACCTATCAATCATTATATACCTATCAATCATTATATACCTATCAATAATTATAATCAATAATTATATACCTATCAATAATTATAATCAATAATTATATACCTATCAATCATTATATACCTATCAATCATTATATACCTATCAATAATTATAATCAATAATTATATACCTATCAATAATTATATACCTATCAATAATTATATAACCTATCAATCATTATATACCTATCAATAATTATAATCAATAATTATATACCTATCAATAATTATATACCTATCAATACTTATATAACCTATCAATCATTATATACCTATCAATAATTATATAACCTATCAATAATTATATACCTATCAATAATTATATAACCTATCAATAATTATATACCTATCAATAATTATATAACCTATCAATAATTATATAACCTATCAATAATTATATACTATCAATAATTATATAACCTATCAATAATTATATAACCTATCAATAATTATATACCTATCAATAATTATATAACCTATCAATAATTATATAACCTATCAATCATTATATACCTATCAATAATTATAATCAATAATTATATACCTATCAATAATTATATAACCTATCAATAATTATATACCTATCAATAATTATATATCAATAATTATATACCTACCAATAATTATAATCAATAATTATATACCTATCAATAATTATATACCTATCAATAATTATATAACCTATCAATCATTATATACCTATCAATAATTATATACCTATCAATAATTATATACCTATCAATAATTATATACCTATCAATAATTATATAACCTATCAATAATTATATACCTATCAATAATTATATAACCTATCAATAATTATATACCTATCAATAATTATATAACCTATCAATAATTATATACCTATCAATAATTATATAACCTATCAATAATTATATAACCTATCAATCATTATATACCTATCAATAATTATAATCAATAATTATATACCTATCAATAATTATATAACCTATCAATAATTATATACCTATCAATAATTATATATCAATAATTATATACCTACCAATAATTATAATCAATAATTATATACCTATCAATAATTATATACCTATCAATAATTATATACCTATCAATAATTATATAACCTATCAATCATTATATACCTATCAATAATTATATACCTATCAATAATTATAATCAATAATTATATACCTATCAATAATTATAATCAATAATTATATACCTATCAATCATTATATACCTATCAATCATTATATACCTATCAATAATTATATAACCTATCAATAATTATAATCAATAATTATATACCTATCAATCATTATATACCTATCAATCATTATATACCTATCAATAATTATAATCAATAATTATATACCTATCAATAATTATATACCTATCAATAATTATATAACCTATCAATCATTATATACCTATCAATAATTATAATCAATAATTATATACCTATCAATAATTATATTCCTATCAATAATTATATAACCTATCAATCATTATATACCTATCAATAATTATATACCTATCAATAATTATATACCTATCAATAATTATATAACCTATCAATAATTATATACCTATCAATAATTATATAACCTATCAATAATTATATACCTATCAATAATTATATAACCTATCAATAATTATATACCTATCAATAATTATATAACCTATCAATAATTATATAACCTATCAATCATTATATACCTATCAATAATTATAATCAATAATTATATACCTATCAATAATTATATAACCTATCAATAATTATATACCTATCAATAATTATATATCAATAATTATATACCTACCAATAATTATAATCAATAATTATATACCTATCAATAATTATATACCTATCAATAATTATATACCTATAACATTCATTTTCCTACAATGGAATACAAAACCCTGTATCACCTGTAGAGGTTTTCTGAATTCATATCATTATGCTACTAAAACAGATTTTGGAACTTCCCATACACAAATTACAGATTGGAATGTTGGGGATTGCCCAGCTAGTAATCCATTAAGACCAATGGATCACCATCATAGTGTTTAACATGAAATGTGAACTGTCAGAAAGTGTGTTTGTGCATTTGTGAACAGTGTGGGTTAATTAATTAATTTAACATTTTGTCAGTTGGTAAATTCACCAGAATTTGATTTTTTGTTTTACAGCTGAGTAATGAACACATATGTCATATTGTTGCACTGTAATGTATATGATTTCAACGCCTGTAAAGCACATGTTTTCATGTATTTCCTGTAGTGGTTTTCAGTCAGTTTTACTGTATACAATTTTGTTTTAATTTCTTTTCCCTATGAAACATGTATTCTATGGAAGCTTGTATCACCTCTCGTGGGTAAATGCCAGATCAGGATCTCACGAGAGGTGTAGTAGTGATCCTGATCTCGCATTTACCTACTCGAAGTGATACAAACTTCCAGAACAAGTTACTATAGTAATGATCCTATTGTATTCCATGGTCACAAAATATAGGTAGTTATTGTTTGGGGCGCTTGTTTCAGCCAAAGGTTTTTCAGCAGTAACTCGAGCAATTTAAATAATACTTACATCAGTTATATATCATTAGAACTGGCATTTTTAGTGGTAAATAAAACTACTTTACTTTTGAGAATCAGTTGAGAAATAAATATTTTACAGCCAAAATGTTTTTTTGAATGTATTTTTCCTATGTAAATTCCTTGTTGGTGGGACAGCAGAAAATTACAAAATGTCAAATAACTTCTTTAAAACTTGATATTTGGTTATTAAACTTTCAGGGTGTCTTAATGTACTAATATCCAACAATTTAAAACTATTTTTGAACAAAAAATCTAAAAAAATATATTTTTCGAATCTTTCATGCAGCAGTATTTTGCATTGAAAATGACCAATCAAAATCAACTTTCGCACATGAAATTTTTATTTCTCAACCGATTTTGAAAAGTAAAGTATTTTTATTTACCACTAAAATTGTCTGTTCCACTGATATATAACTTATATAGGTAGTAGATTAATTTTATCTTAAAAGTCCAAAAAACCTTCGGCTGAAACAAGCGCCCCCAAACAATAGTTATATTATTGATATATATATATATATATACTGAGCAAAATAAATTTAGCACATAAAATGCATGTCATTTCCATAGACGAGATACAGAGCCGTGTATGTTCGGGGTCAATGAAAAGTGACATACATATGACCAATAATAATACTAGTCAATTTGTAAATAAAGTCGGTGATAAAAAGCAAGAAGATATGATGGGGACGTACTTTAATAGGTTATCGAAAATCGTTCTTATTTCAATAAAAGGGAGGTAATTTTAAACTTATGAAATTTGCAATGTTTTCGTTTGAAAATAACAATCGTCTGTGAATACATTTCAGCAGTTTTTAAACAATCACTGAATGGACATTTCTTGTCAATGCCAAACATTAGATTTATTCAAAGCAATACCTTCATATAATGAAATTAATTGTTTTAATGTAGTTCTGTAACTTCTCTCAGAAAACAATAAAAAATAACACTATTTTTTGTCTTCAAACAATTATATCAATGGTCATGTTTAAGTTATGTCCCTAAAAAGTCGTGCTAAACTTCTTTTGTTCAGTACATATTAGTGATAGGTATACATATATCGTTTTGTCTTGCCAAGGTCCTGTTAGCCATAGCTACCAGTTATAGTCAAGGCAATCAGTGTACATTATATGAACTCACATCTAGAGGCCCGTTTAGAGGGGACCAATATGGCATATGGAAAAACATATTTACCTCATAATGCATTTGGAAAAAAAATATTTGTCTATGTGGAAAAAACCCAGATAAATTAAAAAAATCATATGGCATAAGGAAAATAATATTTTGGCTATATGGCATGGAAAAAAACCTAACAGAGGTACATTCAAATTATCCTGCGATCATCACGGGTTTCTTTATCAAACGTTTTCACGGGATTGAACGTTTCGCTGCTATAAATGATTTACGTGTGTCTGTAATTTTAAGGTTTTTAGACAGTTTGTCTGAACTAATGTTAAGGGGTTAGGAGCTACTGACTTAGGATGAGAACCTTTTTTGCTCCTTAACATTTCAACATGGAGTAGTGTGTCCTATTGTACCTGACGCTATTGAACTTCCTTACCTTGTTATTATACAATATTGCGCGGATGTATGACATATTAAATGGGACAAAATAAAAGCTAATCTTTATAATCTGCGACTCTCAATTTAAAAAAAGAAGTTTCTAGATTAATCTTCATTAAATTCAAGCTGATATCTTTGCGTTGTAGTTGATAGCATGCATTATCAGATATGTAATCCATTAATTGATCCATTAGTTGTTAATGGATATGTTAAGAGCGTCAACTCTTCGTATGTCTTTGTGATTAGCTTTTCCATTAACTATGTTTAATATTCAATCACAATTGAATGGAATCGTTTTAGTTAACATTGTAGGATTAACGATACAATCTCATACGACAAACTGATCACTTTAAATTTGTTATTAATAATTTCAGTGAGCCTGTGTTAAACAAATATTAAACTAGATAAAACCGGCTATAGTTGGCGAACATACTTTATGGCATTAGCAAAGTAAATAAAATAAAATGTTTGTTTTTTATTTCGTCAATATTGGGATTGGCGATTATCGACATAAATCCTTTTATTGCAGTGCGGGTTTTAATTTTGAGTTTGTGGTCACCCTGCGGCGCAGATTGTGGCCCTCCTGTTTTATGGACAATTCTCGCCGGGCGCGACCGAAATTAAACAACACACATTGATATTATCACAAAGCTTCGCACAGCGAATCCCCAAATTATTCCTATTTACGACATTATGTCGACCGCGTTCTTCATATCTGTAGTCTCGATCATCAAGACCTCTCGCGAGACTTCTCTCAAAGAAGTCCGAACGATGGTCTGGACTCACTGTTCTTTAAAATTTTTGACATCAAAACGAGGTGTGTACAAAAAAAAATCACCGGCCTCTGATTGGTCAACTTCAGTTTGTTATGGAAATCCGTGGGAATCACCCCCTACGTCACGACGGCGTCAAAAAAATACGTGACGTTACGCGCAATATTGTGCTATAAAATTACTTCAAACACACGATTAATGCCAAAAATTAAATTTTAAACATCATTTTGTAAGATTATATTATGTTTTTAGAGAAACTACAATAAAACGAAGTTTATTGTATATTTAATAAGGAAGTACACACATCCCATTGGAACTAATGTTGCGCGTAATTCAACGTGCACTTTGATGTTGCAATCAAAATGACGTCACGTCGCAGTCAGTTTTGACGGTTGGCGCCGTCTATCGGTCAACATTTTTAAAGAACAGTGAGTCCAGACGCTCGCTAGCGCTCGCAGTCAGCTTGAGTGTGTCTGGATGATAGAGACTATCATATCTGGAGTTTACCTCGTCCGGCCTGCTTCAAACTTTTTAGAACGGCGTATGGTACGCGGATTCAGACTTGCACCAATACACTAGCGGATCCAGGGGGGGGCGCACCCGGCGCGCGCCCCCCCTAAAAATTCCGGATCATACATATATGTCCATGTTACTGTAGATAAAATATCAAACAATTTCGTTGCACGCCCTCAGTATAAATTTTTTTCTCGCTCGCTTCGCTCGCTCCACGCATAATGGCTAATGAGTGGTTTAATTAACACATTGTTAAATCCTTTTATTTGAAAAAGGACTTTTTATTCATACAAACATATATGTCAATGGTACTGTAGATAAAATATCAAACAATTTCGTTGCACGCCCTCAGTATAATTTTTTTTCTCGCCCGCTTCGCTCGCTCCACGCATAATGGCGAATGAGTGGTTTACTTAACACATTGTTAAATCCTTTTATTTGAAAACGGACTTTTATTCATACATGTATGTTCATGTTACTGTAGATAAAATATCAAACAATTTCGTTACACGCCCTCAGTATAATTTTTTTCATCGCTCGCTTCGCTCGCTCGACGTATAATGGCTAATGTGTGGTTTAATTAACAAATTGTTAAAAAAAATTATTTGAAAACGGACTTTTTTTATTCATACATGCATGTCCATGTTACTGTAGATAAAGTATCAAACAATTTCGATGCACACCCTCAGTATAAATAAATTTCTCGCTCGCTGCGCTTGCTCCACGCATAATGGCTAATGAGTGCTTTAATTAACACATTGTAAAATCCTTTTATTTGAAAACAGACTTTTTTACCCTATCAATGCACTACCGCAACCGTTTTATGAGGTTAGAGACGGACCCGAAAATTGACCAAAATCTTACGCCCCCCCTAAGCTGAAATCCTGGATCCGCCCCTGCAATAAGCGTATAAATGTAAATTTCTTACTTTTTTCTTGTGAGAAGCAGCATGTGACGTCAAGACTTATAGGGGTAACTGGTGCATCAGCAACTGATGTTAAACATGACGTCATGCCATAGATGTTAAACATGACGTCATGCGATATTTTAAACATGACGTCAACGGTCATGTGGGTGAACATGTGCTAATTGCTTTGGTCTACAATGTTTGCCAGTCTGGCAATAGGGAAAGGGATGTGGGTATTTTCAGATACACATCTGCGACAGTTTACTTGCCTAATTAATATATTCT
This sequence comes from Cyrtodaria siliqua, assembly GCA_037043455.1. Taxonomy (NCBI): domain Eukaryota; kingdom Metazoa; phylum Mollusca; class Bivalvia; order Adapedonta; family Hiatellidae; genus Cyrtodaria; species Cyrtodaria siliqua. Next base: position 48,576 of record JAWPHD010006344.1, read on the forward strand.
GAAATGAAATAAAAAGTCCGGAGTAGCATACCTCCACTCCCCCAACCATAGGCCTATGCTGTCAGTTGGGCCTAGCTATGTTACTGTACATGTATTCCGGAGTAAACTTATGTATTTCATGATAAATTAATATGAATTTTAGGCACTGCCTAAGACCGAGCAGAGCTCTTAAAATTAATACTTACATGATATATCGGATCGCATGTAAAATTTAACTTGTAAACCAAATATTTTACTCTTAATAATTATTCTATATTGTTGTGATAAAAGACTAACCTATCTTAAGTTTCTTGTCAATGACAGCATATCAAATCCTGAAATATCTCTGATATGCAAGACATGGTTAGCATACCAGGGGTCATCCGTCAAGTTGTCATTAATATCTATATGTATAATAATGATAACTTGCGCATCCATCGCGACGTGCACGCTGCCCCTGTTTGATGGACAATGGCTGATTGAAGTTTCATTAAAATTGTCTGAGAAATAAAGTTACATGTTTTTTTACCAAAACTATTGAAAATGTAGATGAATTACATAAACCGTCATGTTAAAAAACACCGAAACATATGAGTAAATTAAATGACTATTTCGATCATCAAAATCAGCTGACCAAGCAATGGCCTATGCATTTGACACACCACTAAATTGTGGTAGGTTGTAAACTCAAACTCGATCTTTATCATAGTTTGTTTGTTTGTGTGGTGTTTAACGTCATTTTCAACACATGTAAGGTTATATACTAGGATGACGGTCGATTTATTTTTGTGTTGGAGGCATCCACCCACATTTCCTGGGTAGAACCAGTACTGTAAACCTCCCGTCATCCGTAAGAATCGACACTTCCTCACTTACAAGTCGAGCTCCCAGTGGAATTCGAACCCGCAGCGATGAGAGGTGAAGGTTTAGAATGCAATGTCGTTAACCATTCGATCATGGAGACGCTTCGTCTTTATCATAGATGTTCAACCAAAGTTATGGTATTTACAGTGTGATTTTTTTTAAAACCAAATTTTGAAAATTATCTTATTTTTACCTGTTCAACTCAAGAGGCACCTCTCCTGGGTTTATATTGTTTTCCAGAGAGAATAGTTTTGTATAAGACATATCTTTTTGGCAGCTACTACAAACAGTGTCATTGAACATTTTCATTTCAGTTCTTCTTTCTAGACAAATTTCGCATTTACAAAAAACGTACGACATCTGTTCTATTTCAAAGGCAAGTATAGCATCCATAGCAAGGTTGAATTTTTCATCTTTCTGAAATGGTGCAGCTTCTGGTATGTCATTTATTTGATATGTTTGGTAATATACCTTTTTTCCCGTTTATTTCTCATTTCCCTTTTCTTTGATTCTGACTGTGTTTCGTTTTCAAGAGGTTTTTCATAATTGATTCCTAGTTTCCTTAGTTTCCTACATAAAGATTGGATGTCATTGGTTATATTAGAGTTGGAATTTGAGTCCTTATTTTGTTCAGTATATGATGTACTAATATAATTTTCTGAATTATGTTTGCTCTTGTTGCCATGCGTGTTTTCGGTGGGTGATATTCGCTTTTTATTTTTACTACTATCAGCGTCATTAGAACTTGAAAATGTTTATTGTTCAAAGCAAGTCAATGGTTGTACATGACAATTCTCCTTCATTGGTTGTAAAAGAATACATGCGATATTGCTCTGCACCATTTAATTCTGATGCGTAAAAAACTCATGTTACATTGATGTTGTAGCCTAAAATGGTAGACACATATTCAATCTCACAAACTGTGGCCCACTCTTGACCATTTATCATTTCCCTCTCGTATTAAAGTTTGGTCATGTCAGGACTGTGGGAAATTTGGACTAAATCCTCCATGTCAACCCTGTTATCAGCAATATAAGAGCATATATTTCTCCTATATTGTCTTGTCGACGGGCCGTAAAACACAATTCATTCATTCCTGTATTGTCTGAACATATTTACTTTTCCAGTGATGCTCAGACATAGGCAATGAAAAAAGCAGTCACCATCACCAGGCACGTTGTATTTGTTAAATGGAGCATTGTTAATATAAGTGGGACAAGCTTGAAGGCTGAACTCAGTTGGAAGATTTGCCTCCTGTCAGTTCATTATTTTAAACAGAAAAGCAGTGTGTGCCTGAAGGTCACTCGGACTTACCCTGCGACGAACTGAATTCAGGAGAGAGATCTTTCTATGCACAAATTAAAAACTAGATTCTGACGGTTTTCACAGCTGTCAGTTCTCTGTTTACCAACAAAACGACACATTGGCGTCATACATTGACGTCACACATTGACGTCATCACATCGTGGTCCCGAAAAATGACGGGATTGGTCGAGTTTTCACGATTGTGTTTTTTCTGTGTTGTAAACAGAGATATAAACATTGGTTTAATGAAGGTTAGTTTAATTTTGACAACCAATAACAAATAATAAATCAACTTCTAATGATAAGCATTCTTTTAATGCATTTAATAAATATCGCTTCATTCGTAACTACTCGTCAATATCCCGAAGAATGACGGGATTAGCCGAACTAGTACGAATACTCCGAATAAGCGTTTATCAAACTACGAAAAGAGACAATCATCCAAGTGAAACAGACTGATCTCCTGATGATTTGAGGAAAATATCCGAAATTGCCGAACACAATTTCATCAATGTCGGCGCTTCCGGTGCGACACAGTTTTTTTGCCCAGCCAGGTACGATTTCAAAACTTACACATGTGTTACCATTAGCCGATCATCGTCGGCCGGCTGCGCCGGCCGAGCTCTGCTCGGTAATAATTACAAAGTATTGAGCTTCGCCCGAAGCGAAGCCCCGAACATTAAATAAAACAGTAATATTTTGAAAAGCTTCGCGAAGCGAAGCCCACAGGCCATGATTCGTCCAATTCTTCAATTTCGTATCTGGCCTTAGTTGACATTTTCAATTCGCACGAAGCGAGACTCCGAACATTATAAAAAATCATAGATCACATACTGCCTGCCATAAGCTACGATTTAGTAATTTGTACCCTACACCGTATATTCAGCCTTTGTCAATGGCGTCGAGTAGGCAGATGGTTGTATATTAATACGGGACATTAAAATCAAAATTATAGCGTGTATCTCGGTCATTTATAAACAATAAACACCCATACCCCCAGTTTAATGACTATGTATTTTGCTCAATCTGCTTTGCTTTGTTTGTTTATATATATTTCAGGTAAATTATCCTAGAAATGGTGGTGTTGGGCTTATGCGGACGGGTTGATGTCTTTAAGAATCGCGTTCCTACCGTCGTGGCTTCAGCGCTGTCTATTCAGCAGTGTTGGCAGTATGTCGCGGTCACAGCAGTGTGTAGTAATTATTTTACGAGAACATTTGAAGGAAAGCAACTAAATTTTAAATATCTGACTTGGTGAACATCTTAACCCAGGGTTCACTGAGTACAGTTTTCATTCACTTCAAAACTTGGTCTGAGCTATGACCATTTTTCAATTTTTTTTATAAGTATCTTGACTGCACATTTGATATGCACATTATGTTTCTTGTTATAGTATGCTGAAGCCATGGCCAGTTTATTCCAATAAATTTAAACTATTTTCATTATTGGGTTGAATATTATTATAAAGTCGCTCAAATTATCCTTACCATTCTGTGAGAACGCCCGCCAAGTCCCTCGACGGATCTGGCGGAATATTTACTTAAAAATTCACATGAAATGGATTGTCGGTAAAAAAAGTAAAAAAAAAAAAAAAGAACACAGCGTTGCCAAACAATAGAACATGCATAGCGATAGCTTGTATGCATAAATTACAAAATATTTTAGAGTGAAGTTTAAGTTTTCATATCGATTATATTATCGCTTAAAAGGTTAGTTTGTAGGTCACCTTGTTTATAGATCGTCGAAGATGAAAAATTATTATTATCATTGACGATTGGGTATTGTTGTTTAATTTTAATTGTATTGAATTGGGTTTTAAGGCGCACCAACGCATGAAAGGTTATATGGCGCCTAAAAGGCATGAACATGCCAGGCTCATCCTCCATGCACATCGAGATAAAATATGGAAAATGGGCCTAGAACCTACTCACCCTGAACTGCAGAGTTGCTGCAAATTCTACCGTAGAAGCTCCATTTACGCTGGAGTCACGTTTATTGTTTTTCTGCCACTGCTCTTTTGATGTGAGCGAGATGGCACGTGAAACAATGCAGGAATCATGATGAAGACGTTTAAAGAACATGAACAAAAAATGACAAAATGAACCTGAATTTGGCGGGATTCTACCCCTCTGCCTACCCCTCCAAAGGGACCAAATTCTTTACCCCGTGACCAAACGGGGCCCCCGGGAAACACACGGGGTTGTTTAATTTTAATCACGAACTAATTATAATAACCCAAAAAGCCAAGCACATGACAGTCGAGAACAATATGTTTGCTAACTGTTTATGAAAAACGCGTATTTTGCAAGATAAAACGTAACTCAATTATTCATCACAATGCGATGAAATATGGGGTGTTGCTTTTTATTTATTTTTTAATAAAAATACTGTAAACATATGTACTTAGCCAAAACTTAGAATTGCTACTTTCCACGAATATTACATTTTTCAATCAGCCGGTTAAGTTATTATTAAGAACATAATATATATATATAATTATTATATATATGAGCCGCAACACACGAAAATGTCCCTTCGGACGTTTAGATGACAACGTCATAAAGTAACAATTTATGACGTCGGCCGGTAATCAATTAATTACTAATCAAATTTCTCGTCACTTCTGTGTTTTACCAGTATTATATCATAGTGAATATGTTTTCTTAATATAAAAAGTTGAAGCTATAGAAAATGGTAATTGGTTATGTTTTTGGCGTTATTTAATCAACGACGTCATCCAAGACGCCGACGTCAACGTCAAAATTAATGGTGAGTACAATCATTTATTTTCAAATTGAGATAAAATCAGTTTTAATTAAGATATCAACATAAAGTAAAGAGATTTTTAAAGAGAAAATCATCGTGTTTCATGAATATTAAAAAACATAAAATGCGAAAATTGTGTCTGAAGGGTCGTTTTCGTGTGTTTCGGCTCATATATAAGAGAGGTGTATATTTGAGTTCAATATTTATTCGGGTTTCTTTGGTTAAAGCATCCATATAATCGGGGTCATATTCCTAGTTTGTCCAAATGGCTACACAAACAGGGAACTACTCAGTAAAAGGGTAAATGGGCTTAAAATCATGTCTTAAATCTTGGCGTTCCCATTACGTTCCCAGTACTCGAAATATACATTGCTGGAAGAAAAAGAATAAATTTACATTTGAAAACAAAATAACTAAACTTACTTACTGCCTCATTTACAAAAGCTGCAAATATAGCCACAAATCCAAGAATAGCGAGTGGAAAAACCAGCCAGAAAATATACATAATTAGGGTTAATGTGTCCATGGAAGTGCGCACCATTTGATAAAGAGAAAAGCACGCTACACCTATATTCCATACAAACAGGTTGGCGTAGAACCAGCAAAAGTCTCCATCGAACTTGCTTACAAGTTTACACAGGCTTAGATGCAGTAATCGTATCTTTTGAAAATCAACCGGAATTCTGCAGGCATCTTTCTCGAATACATTATGCATATGAGCGTTGAAGACTTTAAAAGCATGTGTTAACAGCATCGAAGCCATTATAGCGTGGAATACCGGAAATATCCAAACTGTAACGCAAACCAGTTGACACAGAGAGACCGCAGCCAGAGCTAGCCAATTTGGCTCAAATGGTGCAGTGAAGAATGAAATAGTTCCTTGCTGTATGAACACATATATACCAAATACCCCCATAGCCGCGAATATTAGCACCGATTCTATGGCAAGTAGCACTTTACCTCTTCTCAACATTATCTTCACAGGATATTCAACACCGACTTCCCGGAACATGTTTATGATTGCACCATCCCACAATGTGAATGCAGATTCGTGGTTGCCATATGTCTTGCTTGTTGCCTTCAGGTTGGTCAGAAATATACATAAATTGAGTCCAAGCAATGCCGATATAAGTCCATTAAAAAGAAAAAAATCCCTTTTTATGTAAAAGAATGCCGCAAGCGATTTAATCAAGAATAATATCAGTATAATTAAAACTGTAATTCTATACAGCCAAGAGAAGGCACGTTTTACTTGAACTTTGCCTGAATTATCACTATCTCCATTACGTAAATTGTGAAAACTGAAGCAGCCACAGATGGACATGGCGACCAATACTGGTCGCATAATGTTTTTCAAACTTGTCACGTTATGTTCTTCTTCGTCGCTCCATTCTTGCTGTTCCACCTGTATTACGGTTTCAGCCCTCGTCTTTATCTCATTCATTTTTATTATGCAGATTGTGTGTTTAAGTAAATAATGCTTTACTAATAAAAAATGGTACACTATTATGTTAATCCTATTTACACATATAGCTCGTCTATTTATAATCTTTCGCCGATGACAACACGTCAATAATAACTGCACATAGATATGATCTGAATGAATTCCATAACACGTTTGTCAGCTCAGATGTTTTTATCCCAATAAATCAGATCACGTGAAATCTAACATAAAAACGTTTCAAACCTCACAATACTTGAAGCATGATCTGAACCACTTTTAATCAGTGACGCTTAATCCCTGCAGAATTGATGCGGAGATTGACCTGCATATATAACGGAGCCCGTTCGAATCGTTATTTTACCGGGTTGATGATATTTATTATTATTTGTATGGTCCTATAACTATACATTCTTAACTATTATAACTAAAATAACCGTTGTTCGAAACACAAATGCCTATATCCCATTTCGAACATCGCCTAACGGAATGTGTGTTTTCCTAACCTTCAAACAACTACGGCAGGGCGCCTAGCTATGATGAGAGACACCGAAATCATATGCATTCACTTCCTAAAAAGGATAGCTGCAACACTTTTATATATATATATCTATATATATATATGGCGTATAGACGTGACAAGAATCTACAGGATATAAATGGTACATAAGAAACACAATAACACGTTCTTTGCCCAAAGCAATGGGTGTCAACCGTGTGGAAAACGATGCGCCATATGCCCATACATTGCTACTACGGAAACGTTTAGTGACCACAGGGAAAAACGTATCGTATAAAGAACAGCCTTAACTGCAAGTTCACAAACGTTGTATATGCCATTTTCTGTAAGAAATGCAATGTATTCATATATGTGGGAGGGACAGACGACACCCTTTACCAGCGTTATCTGTTAAACTTGTCGCGAGAACCAAATATGACGATCCGGTCGCAGCGCAATTTGTTGGTGATGGCCATTCGAAGAAGCATTTCTTGATCGTGGGCCTGGAGAAATTGAATGGAGATACAATCTACAGGCGAACCACAAAATGTCTGTGGAAGAAGAAACTTCCCACGTACCGGCCGTATGGACTGAATACGAAAGAGTAGGATCCCAACGGCCAAATACAACGTTCCCGCCGTACCCGCGACACAGCGACGTCAGAACCTCCGCGTCAACGTCATGGCGTCATTTCCATTTCCGTGTATATACAACAAATAAACGACGCTAGGTCGAAAGCTATGTCAAAAATGAAAGATTTCGTAATTTAAAAATATAGATATATATATATATATATCGGTCTTAGGCAGTGCCTAAAATTCATATTATATATATTATTATTATATAATATGAATTTTAGGCACTGCCTAAGACCGAGCAGAGCTCTTTCTCTTTTGGTTTCTGCCTTTAAAGTTTTTCCGGCCATGTTTTGTTTCATGAAATCAAAATCAATACACACCACTATATATATACACTTCACGCATTGCAATATCTGTGAAAAGCGAGGATAAGATTCTATTTGATTACGTAGAAAACTTTGAACAGGTAAATTAATCAACAGGTAAACGTATTTATCAAATATCTGGCAATTGTTGTGCAGCTATACAAAGAAATATAAAAAAATCGGACAGGGAAAGTAGCATTCAAGGAGGACAGTCAACCACAAAACACAGAAACAAACACGCAAACAGACACACAAGAAGGAAAAAGCAATAATAAATGCAAACGACATCACAAACGCAAAAGGGTTGACAATAGGGCTACCGCCTTGGAACGGTCAGTGGCAAAGTAGGCCACTGTTTTTTTTTAACCGGTTCTAGGGTACAATTCAGATTTACCTCATCACGCAGTGGTAAACGTTGTATCTACGTCATGCAAATAATACCTATTTCTATATACAACTTAGTAGCGGTTTTACATATATGTTTCTCTCCGGGACTATCAAAAAAAACTATCCTCATGATGTTTAAGAGTTAAATTTGTCAGCAAAACATTTTGAGGTAACAATACATTTTATCTCAAGCATTAAAATAACACCTCTATGTATAAAACTAGTATTATCTTTAACCTGCTTGCAAAACCATATATGTACCTACAATGGCGTAGACCATTTAGATCTGGGCTTAAAACCTTTCCCAGATACTAGCCAAAATGTCTTTACAAATACGTCAGAATGCACTTCTTATTTAAACAATTGGGGAGTATTCCATCAAAGACCAGACCCCACTAGCAACGTCTGACATGTGGTGCTCAATTGCTTCAGCCTACAACTTAAAATCGGCCATCTACGCTCCTGATATTCACAAACAAAATCAAATATCAAAATTTATTTGCTTCGAACATGTTAAATAAATATAAATAATGATCAACCCAAATAAAAAAAAATAATTTAAAAACCCAGAGTTTCAAAAGGCAAGGTTACCGTGAGTCTCTTTAACGAGTTTAATAATACAACAAATACAATTTAATCAAAAGTGATGTCAATACATAAATAGACGTTGTATTTTTTTGAAACAAAAACATATGTCTCCCACATAATTTATGAACCAACCTGGCTGAAAGTTGCGCTCTGCACGTCGTCTCAATGTGGTGAGCATTTATGCCAAGTTATTTGAAATCCCTCAAGCGGTTCAAGAGATATGAAGCGGACACGAAATATAGTGCATATGACCTTCGACCTCTAAGTGTGACCTTGACCGTGAACAGTCGTGGCTGGAAGTTTCACTCTGCACGTCTCACACCACAATTAATTTTCCATAGGGTCCCAATGTAATGATTTTGTTCGTGGCATAGAGATAAAAAAGATTTTGCAACATGTATGTATGCTTAAATTCTTTATTGATCCAATTTCTGCATGTTATTAACTTTTAACAAATAATTACCAGATTGAACTTTTTTTAATTTCAGGTGTCACACCTATCAAAATTTAGACAAAAATACAACCCCGTGGAGATTAGACCAATGATGTGTAAAATGAGGCAGAATTAGCTGGAAATCTTATATCAACATGCATTTTTCTGTGGTCTCTTCCTAAAATGCTGTAGATTTAGAACCTGGTAAAGATAAATCAATGTATCCTGTAAAATGTAGAAAAGCGAACTTGTTTTTTTTTTTATCTACCTCCTTCATCTGTAGGGCACGAGTATTCAAGGGAGATAATAGTGGTGTGAGTCCTTAAGGTGATTTTTTTTTCTAATGATCACCTCAATAATAATAGAAAATGTATACAAATCAATTACACGCTGAAAAGTGCTAACATTTTGATTCCATGTTTATTGCTTTTCAAATTATTCAAGTTTTAGTGACCTATGGTATTGGTCGAAATTCAGGCCGAGTACCTTTAATATTTTTAAAATCTACAGTAGTGATAAGGATTTTGCATTTTTCTGGTCATTTGTGCTCAGCTATGTCTGAAACTTTCAAAAATACATGAAAAGGCATCTCTACATCTGAATATAGCATACAAATGATCTTTAAGAAAAGATTATTGAGAAAAATGCTGAAAATAATAAACTCAAACTAAGGGTTACCCGTTAAAAATTTTTTTTCAGGAAAAGTATCAGTTTCTCGCTTTAATTTTGACATTTTTTCAAAGTAGTCTGTCTTCATTGATATGTGTGTTTGTTTTACAAGCCAATAGCTGCAAAATAAATCTAAAATTATGCTTATAACTGTATTGGATTTGAATTTTAGTTAAACATGGTATCACGTAAAATTTCAGCTAATTCCTGCAATATGAAGATAACTTGAAGTAACTATACATACACAGACGGGATTTCTGAATAACCGTGTTAACTGTGTCCTAACATGTCGGAAACGTTCACAGATACACAAACAATGCTTAGAGGTGAAGGATGTAAGATACCCGTTCTGCAGCTCTAAAGCGCAAGGGCTTAGAGATGAATGATGGAAGTTCCCATTCTGAAGCTCTAAATTGCAAGGCATTAGAGATGAATGATGAAAGATAGCTGTTCTGCAGTTCTAAAGCGCAATGCCTTAGCATTAAAGGATGAAAGATACCCGTTCTGCAGCTCTAAAGGGTAATACCTTAGAGATGACGAATGAAAATGCCATTCTGCAGCTCTAAAGCGCAATGCCTTAAGAATAACGAATAAAAGATACCAATTCTGCAGCTCTTTATTAACGTCTCACACCACAATTAATTTTCCATAGGGTCCCATTGTAATGTTTTTGTTCGTGGCATAGAGATAAAAAAGATTTTTCGACATGTATTTATGCTTAAATTCTTCATTGATCCAATATCTGCATGTTATTAACTTTTGATAAATATTTGCCAGATTGAACTTTTTTTAATTTCATGTTTGCGTGACACCTATCAAAATTTAGACAAAAATGCAACCCCGTGGAGATTAGACCCATGATGTGTAAAATGAGGCAGAATTAGCTAGAAATCTGATATCAACATGCATTTTTCTGTGATCTCTTCCTAAAATGCTGTAGATTTAGAACCTGGTAAATATAAATCAATGTATCATGTAAAATGTAGAAAAGCGAACTTTTTTTTTTATCTACCTCCTTCATCTGTAGGGCACGAGTATTCAAGGGAGATAATAGTGGTGTGAGTCCTGCACGTCGTCTCGATATGATGAATATGTGCGCCAAGTTATTAAAAAAAACCTGAAGTGGTTCAAGAGATATGGAGAGGACACGAAATATGGTGCATATGACCTTTGACCTCTAAGTGTGACCTTGACGTTCAACGGACGTGGCTGGAAGTTTTATTATTATTATTATTCTTTTTTGCATACAACATTATATTAAAAAACAATTACTACACAAATTTAAACAGCACATAACAGTGAAATTGCATAACACTGTTTAAATCATAATAAATATTTTAAGAGGTGTAATAGGAAGGAAAGGAAAAAAAGATAGTATTAGAAGGGAATAGTGTAAGATAATAGATAATGAGTTTGCTAGAGAGCATCGTTGGCCAGCCCACGTGTTGTTAATAGTTTTCTCCAAGTTTCTTCAAATTTATTAAGAGTATCATTTTTAAGGGCAGTCTACATTTCTGTGCTAATCCTATTGTTCAATTTTTTTAAGAACGCTTCAAATTTCGGTATCTCATCTTTATATTTACATTTATATATGAATTGTTTACCCAACATGGTTATGTAAGTGAATATTTTATCTCGTTCTCCAAAGTAAATATTATATTTATTTAATTCGGTAATCATGTCTGTTCTCTATCCATAAACGGCATTCATTATCTTTACTACATCTGAATATGTTTCTATAAATGTACCTCCAATTCATAGCAGTATGTGAAAATATATATATATAATTTGGGATTTCGATTTTGTGTCATCTTTTAAATTATCTATTTGAACTTTGTGAGATATCTATTGACTGAGTTTGAAGGCTTTCCCATAATGCATTCGCATAACGTTTTTTGTTTTAGTATTTTGACATTTTCTACGTTGAGTTCATGCAAACATTGCTTTGTTATTGAAGATATAAGTTAGTGGTATTTTAAGAATTCTTTTGAAGGTATGTCAAAATCATGTTGGATTGAATGAAATGTTTTTAGTTTTCTATCAGTTGTATTATATATATCATGGATGCATACAATCTGTTTCTATATCAAATAAAGATATATTAAGGGTCTACCATTGTGTTTTATATTGCTATTGTTCCACAATATTTGTTCATTTATATGTTTTTTTTTTTGTAAAATTAGCAGTACACCACGCCTTCAAAATGTCATTTAAAAATGTTTTTTAAATTTAAAGCTCATAATATCTGTTACATTTATATTACAGTTGAAAATTAAATTCCCACCTTAGCGTTCGAGTTCTTTCATGTAGAATATTTTCCACGCTCCGTTATTATTTTGGTCTATTATTCGTTTTACCCATGATGCTTTAATAGAGGTTAAGTATATTCGTATATCTATCATTTTCAAACCATCATCTTCATATTGTTTTATCATTTCTCTCCTTTTGACTTTATCTCTTTTTGAATTCCAAATGAATTGAAAACTTTTTTAATTTAGTTCTTTTAGTATGTACTCTGGTGGATTTGATTAATAGATTTAAAACAGTGATGTTTCCTTTTGTTGATAGTTTACGCCTTTTCCATTGATCCATACTATTGTAAAATTGTTTTAATCTATCTGTATAGTTAATTTCAAACATGTTCGCTGTTTTTGCATGAAAAGTTATGCCAAGTGCCTTTGCCGATTCAGATGTCCATTTTATACATTTTTTCTACTATAAATTAAGTCATGTTGCGTTCTAAGTGTTCCTTCTCTTAATGTTACACATTTGTTCAGATTTTATTTTTGGCTGGATATATGTTCAAACTCTTCAAAAACGTTTAGCCTAGCGTTGTAACCTTTTTCAGACCCGTTTAGTAAAATGGTCGCGTCATCAGCAAACATTGTGTGTTTTATCTCTTGATCATTTACTTTTATACCGGCACTATCTGTATCGTTACGTATGGATATTGAAAGTAATTCAATTGCTAAAATAAATATATACTGTGAATTATCGTTTAATATATCACGGTTTGGAGTTCAATTGTAAACAATAATTTCACGAGCCCGAAGAGCGAGTGAAATTATTGTTTACAACTGAACGACAAACCGTGATATATTATAGATAATTCACCGTAAACGATGTTCTATTTCTATTCTAATACCCCTAAAATGTGAAAATAACGCACACATCTGAAATCTTTCGCATTGCTTTGCTTGCTCTCCTAACGTTGCATACGTTACAATGCGCAATGCGCAATGCTTATTCTCCTAACGTTGCAAAAATTACAGTGATATATCGTTCAATATAACGAGATATTTTAAACTAGGCTATATAGTGCAGGTGTATTAGAATGTAAAATAACTTGATTCATTGTATGAACATAGGACCAAATTTAAAAAATTCTAAAACTGAGTATATATAATCATGTCCAACACTGTCAAAAGCTTTTTCGAAGTCAGCAAAAAACAGTAGGCCAGGAAGCTTACTTTCTTTTAAATATTCAATAATATCGAACAATAATCTTATATTTTCTCCTATGTAGCGTCATTTAATAAAACCAGTCTGGCTATTATGAATTATCTTAAATATAACTTTTTTTAATCTATTTGCAATAACCTTTGTTGCTATTTTATAGTCAGCGTTTAATAATGTTATTGGTCTCCAGTTCGAGATGCTAGTTAAGTCTTTATTTCCTTTATGTATTAAGCTTATTAAACCTTGTTTCTGAAGTTCCGTTAAATTTCCGTTTTCAAACGCATAGTTTAATGTTTTTATAAGACTGTATTTTTAAAATAATTTATAGAACTCAATACAAATCCGATCTGAACCCGGATTTTCCCCATTTTTCATATCTTTTATTGCGGTTTTACATTCTTCTTCCGTTATAATGCCTTCACAGTAAGCTTTGCCTTCATTTGATAATTTACAAACATTATTTTGAATAAGATTGAAATTCGGTTTTACTTGATCCCTTTTTTGATAAAACTTTTCAAAATATTGACGTTCTGCATTTAATACATCTTTTTGACCAGTAAGTACTTGTCCATTTGTGTTTAATCTGTTCATTACTTTTCTTTCTGCTCTGTGTTTTTCAAGACTCATAAGTAGTTAAACATTTTTTTCTCCACTTTCTAAATACTATGCCTTTATTCTAGTTTTTATTCCATTTGTCTTCTTTTCATAAAACTTAATTAATTCCTCTCGTTTTGTATTTATTTGTTCTAAAAATTGGGTTTCGTTGAGTTCTGAATATTTGTGTTCTAACTCTTCAATTTCACTTTGAATTTGTTTACAGCTTTCATCCTCCAATTTCTTTTTTTTTGTTGCATATTGAATAGTGTTATTTCTGATAGTACCTTTAACCAGTTCCCATATAGTGTTTAGCTTTGCCTCTTTATTAAATTCTAAAGTTTCATTTATTGCACGTTTTAATTTTGTTTGATATTCATTATCGAGTAATAAACTTGAGTTCAGTTTAAAGTATCCAGGACCCCTTGGTGTATCTTGCAGTTGTATATTAATGCTAGATATTGAGTGATCAGATTTATAGCTACTTCGAATGTCTGCTCGAGTAATGCAATTCATAAGATTGCTTGAAATTAAAAAATAATCTAGTCGGCAGAAAACTGTCGGTCGTGTATTTGAATGCCAAATATATGTTTGTTTTGTAGGGTTAACAATTCTCCATACATCATTCAATTCATACGAGTCAATCATATGTAATAGTTTTGCGCGACATTTTTTATGCGTATCAATATTTCCCCACTTTTTATCCATAGTTGGGTCTAAGACTAAATTAAAATCGCCTCCTACAATAACATTTTTATCCTCGTTATGTTGAAGGTGTGTTTCTATTTTATTAAATAAAACTGGGTCATCGTTATTCAATCCATAAACATTTATTAAAGTTATGTCTTTTCCGTTTATGTTTATATCTATTGCAAACAGCCTACCTATAACTATTTCCGCTGAATTTAAGATATTAACGTCTAAGTTGCTATCGAATAATATACCTAGTCCCTCGCTATTTGTGCTTTGTCCGCTAAAATACGTTTTTCCGTCCCATTCATTTTCCCATAATTCTTTCAAATTTTCTTTAAAATGTGTTTCTTGTAAAAACAAATATCGGCTCTGCTATCCTTAATCCACTTGAAAATTTCGTTACGTTTTTTCTTGTTGCCTATGCCCTTAACATTATATGATATTATTTTAAATGTCATTATTGGATGACACCATGGTTTGTACAAGACCCTCCCTACCAAACTCAAGGAAATATAAGAAGAAAGAGGATAATATAGTAGTATTTAGAAGAAGCATGGTTGGTGTAATCGGAATTTTTGTATTTTTTTTTTTTTTTTACAAAGGATGATAATTGAATATATATATATATATATATATATATATATATATATATATAAACATAGAGCGGCACCTGCCAAAATATTCTAAAAAAAACAACAGTCGTCGTATCCAACTTTACGGCTTACCACAGGGGTAATTTAAATCATAAATAATATATGTATGCTACCTAGAAGAGTAACATATTTTTAGATAACTCTTCACTATTATTTATAAACAGAAGTTCCAAAGTTGACATTAGCCGGACATATTAATTATTGATACATGGTCATATAACATATTGCTAAATAAATTAGAAAGAACCAACATTATCTTAAACGTTCCTCATGATCTATATTCCAAGTATAATTATATTTACCAAGATATACTTTTTTTATTTAACAAGCAGATACATTTTTAAGTTGACACTAAATAATAAACCATTGTCTACATCAGCGACATGTATTAAAGAAACCTCTCTCGTTGCCTTAACACCGCTACTATATATATTCAGCAAAACATCAGATTTTCAGGCGTACATTCTTATCCATCAACAATGTGTTATAACTGATTTAATTTAGAAAAAGACACTGAAAAACGTACACAGCAGTACAGAAATGATCAACATAATATTTTTATGTAACAAGCTAGTTAACCAATATTTGCAAGCACATATAGGTTATTTTTACATGGCTGGAAGTTACGCTCTGCTAGTCGTCTTCATATACTGAACATTTGTGACAAGTTATTTCTAAATCACTCAAGCGGTTCAAGAGATATGGTGGAGACCGGAAATATAGTGCATATGACCTTCGACCTCTAAGTGTGACCTTGACCTTAAACGGACGTGGCTGTAAGTTGGCCCTGCATGTGTCATCTCGATAAGGTGAACATTTGTGAAACGTTATTTCAAAATACCTCAAGCCGTTCAAGAGATATGGTGGAGATCGGCTTGTGACAGACAGAGATCAAGACAGACAGACAGACAGAGAAGCTAAAAACAATATGTCTCCCCATACAGTGGGAGACATAATTATGAATAGAAATGTTTGTTTTTAGTGAAAAATATGTATCCGCTCTATGTTTCTTGTTATGCAAATTAAATCCCACCCCATCCAATCCAAGCCGTGAGAATCATAGCGCTTTTGGAGGGTACCTATTATTATATTAGCAGTGTCTTCTCAAACATTTTTAATGCTTAATGATGTAAGAATCCCTGTAATAATTAAGTATGAACAAAATGTGCACGGATTACTGGTATTATATAATAATAAATTAATCAAAACAGTCTGTTTGTGCGTGTTTCGGTAATCTCTACTTTAATCACCCTACAGTACTATTACTGCATGCATTATTGTTATCATTTAACATGTTTAACGACATAACGACATAACGACATAACAACGCAAGCTTTTAGCAGTGTCTGCTTTAAAATATTTATGAAACTACTGAGAAATAATGCACAAAAAAGATTCCGATTATACCTAACATGTTTGAAAGCATTTCCTAGACAATAAAAATGTTGAAACATGTTATAATTGAAATATAATTGACTGGAACCACAGCCCCCACCTCCCTACTACAACACAATTTCTTCTTCTCTCTATCCCTCTTCTCTGTATCCTGAAGGGAGGGGGGAGTGTGACTGGAACAAGACATTAAGGAAATATCTAGCTATGACTAGAATTTTATGAACTAATATTGTTTTAATCATTATTATATGATTGCAGATGACAAAAGGAGTTTCTGATGAAAATCTCATGAAGATTGAGGCAAAAATGTTCGACGTCGTTGTCGTCATCAATTAATAGGTGGGGAATGATACATAAAACGCTTGTAGCGATACTAAAGTTTCTAATATATACCTATCAATAATTATATACCTATTACATTTATTTTACTACAATGAAATACAAAACCCTGTTTCTAAATTCATATCACTATGCTACTAAAACAGATTTTGGAACTTCCACACACAAATGTCAGATTGGAATGTTGGGGATTGCCAAAGGTAGTAAAGAAAGATAAAAATATCTGACAGGGAAAGCAGCATTCAAGGACGACAGTCAACCACAAAACACAAAAACAAACACGCAAACAGACAAAAGAGAAGGCAAAAGTAATAAAAAATGCAAACGACATCACAAACACAAAAGGGTTGACAATAGGGCTACCGCCTTGGAACGGTCAGTGGCAACAAAGGCCACTGGGGGTTTAAACCGGTTCTAGGGTGCACCAAACCTCACACTTACCCTACTGTCATCCCATTAAAACAGGACAATGTAAATAAAGAAATCCCTGCCATGATCTAATCTCTAACCAACAAGGCAGCATCAATAGGCAATATAAGTAAAACACAAATATGCTCGTGTAAATATAAAAAAACACAATAGCCTAGAAAGCCACACTGAAGGTACTCAATGACTTGGCAGAAGCCAGAGCAACAAGAGCATAAACCAGTAAGAGCACGACAGGAAATATCATAGACAAACATCAAACGCCACCGTCTCAATGGGCTTTATGTAGGCGTCATCATAGGGTCTACAGCCTGTCCGGTCATCCATTAAGACCAATGGAACATGAAATGTGAACTATCGGAAAGTGCGTTTTTGCATGTGTGAACATTGTGGGTTAATTAATTAATTTAACATTTTGTCAGTTGGTAAATTCACCAGAATTAGATTTTTTTACCCAGCTGAGTAATGAACACATGTGTCATATTGTTGCAATGTAATGTGTATGTTTTCATCGCATGTAATATTTTCATGCACGTGTAATGTACATATTTTCATGTATTTCCTGTTGGTGGTTTTCAGTTAATTTGACAATAGATTTTGTTTTAATTTGTTTTGTTTTTATACATGTATTCTATTTTTAATTAATGGTATGCAAATAGGTATATAATAAAAGAATCATTACTATAGTAACTTGTAATGAAAGCTTGTATCACCTCTCGTACTAGGTAAATGCCAGATCATTTAGCTACTCGAAGTGATACAAACTTTCAGAACAAGTTACTATAGTTACTATAGTAATGATCCTATTGCATTCCATGGTCACAAAATAAAGGTAGTAAGTATATATTATTGATATATATATAATATATATTAATAATAGATATACTGAGAAAAATAAATTGAGCACATAAAATGCATGTCATTTCTATAGACGAGATACAGAGCCGTGTATGCTCGGGCTCAGTGATAAAGTGACATAAATATGACCAATAATAATGCTACAAAGTCATTTGTAAATAAAGTCGGTGATACAAAATAAGAAGATATGATGGAAACGTACTTTAATAGGTTATCAAAAATCGTTCTTTTTCAATAAAAGGGAGGTAATTTTAAAATTAAGAAATTTGGAATATTTTTCTTGAGAATAACAATCGTTTGTGAACACATTTCAGCGGTTTTTAAACAATCACAGAATGGACATTTCTTGTCAATGCCAAACATTATATTTATTCAAAGCAATGCCTTTGTATAATGAAATTAGTTGTTTTTAATTTAATTTAATTCTGATACTTCGATTAGAATACAATAAAAAAAATTCTCAGTATATATTAGTCATAGGTATACATATATAGTTTTGTCTTGCCAAGGTCCTGGTAGCCATAGAAACCAGTTATGTAACCATAGCAACCAGATATAGTCAATACAATCAGTGTATTTTATGTGAACTCAATTCTAGAGGCCCGTTTAGGGGGACCCATATGCCATATGGAAAAACATATTTACCTCATATGGCATATGGAAATTTATATTTGTCTATATGGAAAAAAGCAGGTAAATTAAAAAACATCATATGGCATAAGGAAAATAATAGTTTGGCTATAAAGCATATGAAAATAAAATAGGCTTATATGGCATATGAAATATGGCATGTAAAAACACCTAAAACAGGTACATTCAAATTATCCTTCGCGATCATCACGTTTTTTTTATCAAGCGTTTTCATAGGATTGAAAGTTTCGCTGCTATAAATGATTTACGTGTGTCTGTAATTCTAAAGTTTTTAAACAGTTTGCCTGAGTTAACGTTTAGGGTTTTAGGATCTACTGACTTAGGGTTAGGACCTTTTTTTTACTTCTTTGTTTAACTAAAAAGCTAATAAAATGATGCTCTTATGAGCTAACATTTAAAGGAATCAGTTCATAAACCTGAAAAATGAGAACGTCCGTACAAACGCAATTAGAACACAAAGCTCCTTAACATTTCAACATGGAGCAGTGTTTCCTATTGTACTAGACGCTATTGAACTTCCTTACCTTGTTATTAAACAATATTGCGCGGATGTATGACATATTAAATGGGAAAATTAAAAGCTAATCTTTATCATCTGCGACTCTCAATTTAAAAAAGAAGTTTCTAGATTAATCTTCATTACATTCAAGCAGATATCGTTACGTTGTAGTTGATAGCATGCATTATCAGATATGTAATCCATTAATTTATCCATTAGTTGTTAATGGATATGTTAAGAGCGTCAACTCTTCAAATGTCTTTGTGATTAGCTTTTCCATTAACTATGTTTAGTATGCAATCGCATTTGAATGGAATTGTTTTAGTTAACATTGTAGAATTAACGATAAAATCTCATGCGACAAACTGATCACTTTAAATTTGTATTAATAATTTCAGTGAGCCTGTGTTAAACATATATTAAACTAGATAAAACCGGCTATAGTTGGCGAACATACTATATGGCATTAGCAAAGTAAATAAAAATAAGAAATTGCAGCACAGCTGCTGGAAAAAATGTTGGACAATTCTGAACATAATATTAATATTGCAGGGGTCAAGCTTGGGGAGAAGCCGAGAAGGAGAGTACAGCGAAGTGGGAAATTCACAATTATTTATATTGGTTTAATAGATTGATATATTATGTTGTCAATTTTTATTTAAATATATGATATATCTAGGCTTGTTGTTTCAATTCAAATTAAAGTTTGTTTTAATTTCATGTTTTAATAATTTTAATTTTGAGTGGTCCCATTCAATATGCATATCATTATCAGAGAATTTAATATGAATGCAAATAACGGCTCATCAAAACATTATAGATTATTTAGAGCGGCCCTTGAGAGAGGGAATGATACGTGTATAGGCCCATACCCTTACTCTTACCGAAGTTTATTTGTTTTCTACATGACATAATGTGAATTCTAGTGCATTTTCAAAACATTTAATTGCTAAATCCTATGATAATGACCCCGTGCGAGGCCCTTAAAATCTGACAAGCGTAGGCTAACGTTGCTTGTCGACGTTTAGGTGTGTGATGGTGTGTGGTGGATGGGATGAGAGCCTCTGGTTCGCTCTTGTTATTTGGGGATAAGCCAATTCAATCTGTAAGGTATGAATTGAATGTTGTTTAATGACTCATCAACACATTATTCGTTATTCGAGAGAGGAGATCACACACAGGAATCTGGAACCTGACATACTATAATGAATAAAGTCTTATAAATAGTTCTTTAAACTAACGTGCTTGGAGGATAGACTCCAATATACAAAACCTCACAGTTTACGTCCCCATCCGACGACGATGCTAATGAAAAGCGTCTTGCTGAAGAACACAAAGACGAAACTCAGTGGCGATGGTGAGGTTTGACCCCGGGTTCACCGGATTTCAAGTTTAGCGGTTATTTATAGGGCCACGCCAGCCTCTTTATAAATTATGAAACGGTATTTAAAATATTCCTTTTATCATTTTTGTGAAATTGAGACCAGACGCTCGTTTGCGCTCGCAATCGGCTTGTGTGTGTTTGGATGATGGAGACTACAACTGTAAATAATTAAACCTTTTGTGAGATACACACATCTTGTTAAATTGTTGTTATACACCTCGCTGCGCTCGGCATTATTTTGGCGTTTACAGCACCACCATTTCACCATTGTTACCACACTGTCATAAAAAAGGTTATAACATAAGAATTTGTAAGCGATTTGGGGCTCTGCTTCTCGAAGCTTATGGCAGTATGTGATCTATGTTTTTTTTAATGTTCGGTGTCTCGCTTCATGTGAATTGAAAATGTCAACTAAGGTCAAATACGATATTGAAGAACAGGACGAATCATGGCCTATGGGCTTCGCTTTGCGAAGCGTACCGAAATGGTATTGTTTTATTTAATGTTACAGTAACATAGCTAGGCCCAAATGACAGCATAGGCCTATGGTTGGGGGCGTGGAGGCATGATCCTCCGGACTTTTTATTTCATTTTAGAATGCATTAATTAGGCAAGTAAACTGTCACAGATGTGTATCTGAAAATACCCACATCCCCTTCCCCATTGCCAGACTGGAAAACATTGTAGACCAAAGCAATAGGCACATGACCGCTGACGTCATATTTACAATATCGCATGACGTCATGTATAACAATCGCATGACGTCATGTTTAACGTCAGTCGCTGATGCACCAGTTACCCCTACTAAAATATTGACGTCACATGCTGCTTCACACAAGAAAAAAGTAAGAAATTTACATTTATACGCTTATTGATGCAAGTCTGAATCCACGTACCATACGCCGTTCTGAAAAATATGAAGCATGCCGGACAAGGTAAACTTCGGACATGAAGAACGCGGTCGACAAAATGTCGTAAATATGAATAATTTGGGGCTTCGCTACGCGAAGCTTACTGACAATATAAATGTGTGTTGTTTAATTTCGGGGCTCTGTGGCTCGTTCGTTGCGCCCGGCGATAATTGTCCAAACAATTTTTTTTTTTCATATCGTCAATATTGGGATTGTCGATTATCGACATAAATCCTTTTATTGTAGTGCGGGTTTTAATTTACATGAGTTTATGGTCACCCTGCGGCACAGATTGTGGCCCTCCTGTTTTTTGGACAATTCTAGTCGAAGTTGTCCACTGTAATCACTTTTTCGGTAATGGCGGCGATTACTGTAAAAAGTAAAAATAATCGCGAAAGTCGTGAAAACAATACGAACGAGCAAAGCTCGACAAACGAGCCACAGATCCCCGAAATTAAACAACACATAGGGGCGTACCTGGGCATACGCACATTTATATTATCACTAAGCCCCAAATGATTCATATTTACGACATTATGTCGACCGCGTTCTTCATGTCCGAACGGCATATGGTACGCGGATTCAGACTTACATCAATAAGCGTATAAATGTAAATTTCTTACTTTTTTCTTGTGAGAAGCAGCATGCGACGTAAATACTTGTAGGGGTAACTGGTGCATCAGCAACTGACGTTAAACATGACGTCATGCGATAGATGTTAAACATGACGTCATGCGATATTGTAAACATGACGTCAACGGTTATGTGCGTGAACATGTACTAATTGCTTTGGTCTACAATGTTTGCCAGTCTGGCAATGGGGAAGGGGATGTGGGCATTTTCAGATAGTACACACATCTGTGACAGTTTACTTACCTAATTAATGTATTCTAAAATGAAATAAAAAGTCCGGAGTATCATGCCTCCACGTCCCCAACCATATGCTTATGCTGTCATTTGGGCCTAGCTATGTTACTGTACATGTAGTCCGGAGAAAACGTATGTAATTCATGATAAATTAATAATTACAAAGTATTGAGCTTCGCCGAAGCGAAGCCCCGAACATTAAATAAAACAGTAATAGTTTGGTAAGCTTCGCAAAGCGAAGCCCACAGGCAATGATTCGTCCTGTTCTTCAATTTCGTAGCTGACCTTAGTTGACATTTTCAATTCGCACGAAGCGAGACCCCGAACATTAAACAGAATCATAGATCACATACTGCCTGCCATAAGCTCCGAGAAGTGGAGCCCCAAATCGCTTACAAATTCATGTGTTTTAACAATTTGATGACAGTGTGTTAACATGGTGAAATGGTGCTGTAAACATGGTAAACGCCAAAATAATGCCGAGCGCAGCGAGGTGTATAAGAAGTTAAGAAGATGTTTGTATCTCACAAAAGGTTTAATTATTTACAGTTGTAGTCCCCGTCATCCAAACACACACAAGATGATTGCGAGCGCAAACGAGCGTCTGGTCTCAATTTCATTAAAATGTTTAAAGGAATATTTTAAATACCGCTTCATAATTTATAAAGGGGCTGGCGTGGCCCTATAGACAACCGCTGAACTTGAAATCCGCTGAACCCGGGGTAAAGCCTCACCATCGCCACTGAGTTTCGTCTTTGTGTTCTTCAGCAAGACGCTTTTCATTAGCCTCGTCGTCGGATGGGGACGTAAATTGGAAGGTTTTGTATATTGGAGTCTATCCTCCAAGCACGTTAGTTTAAAGAACTATATATAAAAATATATTCGTTATAGTATGTCAGGTTCCAGATTCCTGTGTGTGATCTCCTCTCTCGAATAAGGAATAATGTGTCATTAACCAACATTAAATAAACTTGTTATTTGGCTTATCCCCAAATAACAAGGGCGAACCAGAGGCTATCATCCCACCAAAAACCATCACACACCTAAAATTCGACAATCAATGTTGCCTATGCTTGTCAGATTTTAAGGGCCTCGCATTATCATAGGATTTAGCAATTAGATGTTTTCAAAATGCACTAGAATTCACATTATGTCATGTCGAAAACAAATAAACTTCGGTAAGAGTAAGGGTATGGGCCTCTCTCAGTGGCGGTTCTAAATAATCTATAATGTTTTGATGAGCCGTTTATTAAAACATGAAATCAAAAAAACATTTTAATTTGAAATGAAACAACAGGCCTAGATATATCATATTTGACAACATATATAAATCATTCATCCAGATTTATTGAACCAATATAAATAATTGTGAATTTCCCACTTCGCTATACTCTCCTTCTCCCCTAGCTTGACCCCTGAAATATTAATATTATGTTCAGAATTGTCCAACATTTTTTTCCAGCAGCTATGCTGCAATTTCTTGTTTAGTTTGTTTTACGATTTATTAATTTGTACCCTACACCGTATATTCTCAATGGCGTCGAGTAGGCAAATGGTTGTATATTAATACGGGACATTAAAATCAAAATTATAGCATGTATCTCGGTCATTTATAAAAAATACACACCCATACCCCCATTTTAATGACTATGTATATTGAACAGTGTTGGCAGTATGTCGCGGTCACAGCAGTGTGTAGTAATTATTTTATGAGAACATTTGAAGGAAAGCAACTAAATTTTAAATATCTGACTTGGTGAACATCTTAACCCAGGGTTCACTGAGTACAGTTTTCATTCACTTCAAAACTTTGTCTGAGCTATGACCATTTTTCAAAATTGTTGATAAGTATCGTGACTGCACATTTGATATGCACATTATGTTTCGTTATAGTATGCTGAAGCCATGGCCAGTTTATTCAAATAGATTTAAACTATTTTCATTATTGGGTTTTCTTTCACAGCCCATTTGCAATAAAAGTTAATGTGTCCAACAAATAATGAAATTTATTTTATGCTTTCCGGTGATTTATATAATTTTCTCATTGAAATAAAAGTGGTACTTTTTTCTTTAGTGATTATCTCCCTTTAAAATGTTGTTATCTTACCTCAGTTTGCTGTTAGTTGTATGTTTCCCGTGATAACTATATATTTCATAGATTTTTGCATAAACTTTGATGTTTTATTTCACTGAAAATATTTTAACAATATTTTAACAATTTCAGAACTATTTTATGTCGTGTATTAACAAGTGATCTGTAGTGAAGCGGTTATACATTGGGGCTACCAGTGGGGAATACACATATGAAATAGTCATAAATCAATGTTGGAAGCATAAAATAATAAGACAATTTGTTTTGTTTTAGTGAAAGGTGCAACTTTATTTCATCGAGTTTCCAAAACACTATTCTAACAAGTGGCTACTCGATGAAATAAAGTTGCATCTTCCACGAAAAATATCAACTACTATCCTCTATAAGGTCTGCATAAGGTTTGGTGCATCCTACAGCTTGGATAAACCACCAGCGTTATTATTGCCACTGACCGTTCCATAGCGATCAGTTCTCTCTCTTTTCAATCATTTTTATATGTTTGTGTTGTGTCGCGTATATTGCTTCTGTTTTTCCTTGACACTGATGTTTGTTTTGATTGCGTATTTTTGGTTGACTGTGTTCCTTGAATGTTACATTTCCTATTCGACTTTTAAACCCTTTTTATATGGCATATTATGATAAAGTCGCTCATTTTATCCTTACCTTTCTGTGAGAACGCCCGCCAAGCCCCGCGACGGAATGTGGCGGAATATTTACTCAAAAATTCACTTGAAATGGAATGTCGGTAAAAAAAAAAAGAAAAAAAAAAAGAACACAGTGTTGTCAAACAATAGAACATGCATAGCGATGGCATGTATGCATACATTACAAAATATTTTAGAGTGAAGTTTAAGTTTTCATATCGATTTTATTATCGCTTAAAAGGTTAGTTTGTATGTAACCTTGTTCATAGATCGTCGAAGATGAAAAATTAATATTATCATTGACGATTGGGTATTGCTGTTTAATTTTAATTGAATTAAATTGGGTTTTAAAACGCACCAACACATGAAAGGTTATATGGCGCCTAACAGGCATGAACATGCCAGGCTCATCCTCCATGTACATCGAGATAAAATATGAAAAATGATCCTAAAACCTTCTCACCCTGAACTGCAGAGATGCTGAAAATTCTATCGTAGAAACTCCATTTACGTGGGGCCACGTGTATTGTTTTTCTGCCACTGCTCGTTTGATGTCAGCGAGATGGCACCTGAAACAATGCAGCGATCATGATGAAGACCTTTAATGAACATGAACAAAAAATGACAAAATGAACATGAATTTGGGGGGATTCTACCCCTCTGCCTACCCCTCCAAAGGGATCTGCAGTGGCCCTATTCTTTGCCCCGTGGCCAAACGGGGCACCCGGGAACCACACGGGGCTTTTTAATTTTAATCACGAAATAATTATAGTAACCCAAAAAGCCAAGCACATGACAATCGAGAAAAATATGTTCGCTAACTGTTTGTGAAAAACACGTATTTTTTACTGCAAGATAAAACGTAACTCAATTGTTCATCACAATGCAATGAAATATGGGACGTTGCTATTTTTCTTGGCCAGATTAAAAAAAAAAAAACTGTAAAATTATTTACTTAGCCAAAACTTAGAATTGCTACTTTTCACGAATATTACATTTTTCAATCAGCCGTTTAGTTATTGTTTAATAACATAATATATATATATATATATATATATATATATATATATATATATTAGAGAGGTGTATATTTGAGTTCAATATTTATTAGGGTTTCTTTGGTTATAGCATCCATATAATCGGGGTCATATTCCATGTTTGTTCAAATAGCTACAGGGAACTACTCAGTAAAAGTGTAAATGGACAAGCAGTCATGTGTCTTAAAATATTATCCTTCCCATTACGTTCCCAGTACTCGAAATATACATTGCTGGAAGAAAAATAATAATTTACATTTGAAAACAAAATGACAAAATTTACTTACTGCCTCATTTACAAAAGCTGCAAATATTGCCACAAATCCAAGTATAGCGAGTGGAAAAACCAGCCAGGAAATATACATAAATAGGGTTAATGTGTCCATGGAAGTGCGCACCATTTGATAAAGAGAAAAGCACGCTGCGCCGATATTCCATACAAATAGGTTGGCGTAGAACCAGCAAAAGTCTCCCTCGAACTTGCTTACAAGTTTACACAGGCTCAGATGCAGTAATCGTATCTTTTGAGAATCAACCGGAATTCTGCAGGCATCTTTCTCGAATACATTATTCATATGAGCGTTGAAGACTTTAAAAGCATGTGTTAACAGCATCGAAGCCATTATAGCGTGGAATACCGGAAATATCCCAACTGTAACGCAAACTAGTTGAAACAGAGTGACCACAGTCACAGCTAGCCAATTTGGCTCAAATGGTGCAGTGAAGACTGAAAGAGTTCCTTGCTGTATGACCACATATATACCAAATACCCCCATTTCCGCGAATATTAGCACCGATCCTATGGCAAGTAGCACTTTACCTCTTCTCATCATTATCTTCGCAGGATATTCAATACCGACTTCTCGGAACATGTTTATGATTACACCATCCCACAATGTGAATGCGGATTCGTGGTTGCCATATGTCTTGCTTGTTGCCTTCAGGTTGGTCAGAAATATACATAAATTGAGTCCCAGCAATGCCGATATAAGTCCATTAAGAAGGAAAAAATCCCTTTTTATGTAAAAGAATGCCGCAAGCGATTTAATCAAGAATAATATCAGTATAAGTAAAACTGTAACTCTATACAGCCGAGAGAGGACTCGTTTTACTCGAACATTTCCTGAATTCTCACTATCTCCATTACGTAAATTGTGAAAACTGAAGCAGCCACAGATGGACATGGCGACCAATACTGGTCGCATAATATTTTTCAAACTTTTCACGTTATGTTCTCCTTCGTCGCTCCATTCTTGCTGTTCCACCTGTATTACGGTTTCAGCCCTCGTCTTTATCTCATTCATTTTTATTATGCAGATTGTGTGTTTAAATAAATAATGCTTTACTCATAAAAATTGGTACACTATTATGTTAATCCTATTTACACATATAGCTTGTCTATTTATAATCTTTCGCCGATGACAACACGTCAATAATAACTGCGCATAGATATGATCTGAATGAATTCCATAACACGTTTGTCAGCTCAGATGTTTTTATCCCTATAAATTAGATCACGTGAAACCTCACAGGAAACGTTTCAAACCTCACAATACTTGAAGCATGATCTGAACTACTTTTAATCAGTGATACTTTATATCCCTGTATAATTGGTGCGGAGATTGACGTGCATATATAACAAGCCCATTCGACTCGTTATTTTACCGGGTTTACGATATTTATTTAAACCATTTATTTGCTTAGTTCCACAAAGTAACCATGGTAACAGGTTTGTTAACAAAAGCTACGCACTTCATAGTTGATGACTTTTATTCAAGACGACGCTAACAAATAGTATTTAATATTTGTTTGATCCTATGCATTCTTAAATATTATAACTAAAATAACCATTGTTCGAAGCACAAATGTATATATGCCATTTCAAACATCGCATAAGTGAATGTGTGTTTTTCTAATATACGTATTCGTCTTATATCGCCTAGCTATGATGAGAGACACAGAAATCAAACGTATACGTTCACTTCCTAAAAATGATAGCTGCAACACTTATATATATATTTATAGGGAGAAGTATTTGTGAACTACCAAAGACAGACTACGGCATGGCGTCTAGCTATGACTAGATACACAGAAATCAAGCGTATGCATTCACTCCCTAAAAAGGATAGCTGCAACAAACGTTGATGAACTGTATCTCTACATCATAACACACTCGTCTGGAGGCACAATTAACATATAGACGCATAAATACATACAATTACTAAGACCGAGCAGAGCTCTTTCTCTTTATGTTTCTTCCTTTAAACTTCTCCGGCCATGTTTTGTTCCATGAACATGTTTATGTTTATTTAAATCGAAATCAGTACATCAATACAATCAACACTACTACATATATGCACTTCACGCATTGCAATATCTGGGAAAAGCGAGGATAAGATTCTATTTGATTACGTAGAAAACTTTGAACAGGTAAATTAATCCACAGGTAAACGTATTTATCAATGGCAGACAATAGTCGGTTATCTTCCCCTGCCAACAGCAGGGTGGCGCCACTGTTCCCGGTCCTCCAGAATCCTGATAACGATTACGCATCACTTTCATAAAATCACAACAAAGACTCGACGCTTAAAAAAATGGAATCCAAGTTCGGATTATTAACAATTCCAGAATTGAAGGCGGAATTGAAAAGTAGGGGTGCTAGACTTTCTGGTCGTAAGAATGAATTGGTTGAAAGGTACGTAAATTTCCAGTTATAAGAGAAAAAACATTGTCTTTAAAAACGAAAGTAAAATGCCGTCGCGGAGATTCCGAACGCGACTTTGGTCACTTTTAATATTTGTTTAGCTTATCTTTTGGATATTAAGCGTAATTTTGAACATTATAATATATTTTTCTCTCTTCCTTGTTATATTTGTTTAAATAAAAGATGAAGAAATAATTTATATTTGCCCATTTCGTTTGTTTCAAACATTGATAATGTTGCTGTTGGTGGGTGGGGTATTTAAAATTATCGACGTTTTGTTTGCGAATTTATGTGTACTGCTGTGTGTTCTAATGTAAAAGAAAAATCTAAAATGTTTCCCCATTTTTTTCTTCAGATTAGTATCTTACGAGAGAAATCGAAACTTTGGTTAAGTAGAGACTTTAGAGCCTGAATACACCATGACACTCCAGATGCCACATCGTATGCGGATGTCAACTCGGACTCAAAATTTCCTAAAACAGAGCTCGACAATGTGAGCAAGTATCTGGCCCAGCATGAGAAAACTCTGGATGAACGTATTCAGAGACTATACAATGAACAGTTTTTAAGGTATTTCCGGATGTCACCAGGAAAGGATGGTGTGTTCATAAAATCAAGTTGTCATGCAGAAATGAAGAAGGGTGTGTGTTACACGATTGATGTTGAACTAAATTCAGTGGGGTCAGTTATACAGGCGCAGTGTGAATGTGCTTCTGGAATGGGACCACAAGCTCATTGCAAACATGTGTGCACAGTACTGTATGGTGCAGCAATGTTTTGCAAGAAAATGACAATAAAAACAGAAGAAACGTGCACCCAAAAACTGCAAAGTTTTCATAAATGTAAAAAATATATTGGGAGTCCACTAAAGGCCAATTTACTGGATATGCCAGGTGCAGATGAGTTGACAAACATTGACTTTGACCCAAGACCAGAGCATTTCAGAAATACAGTTAATTACCAAGATCATTTTAGAAATGCATGTTTAAATTTTCCTGGTATTTCCAAAATGCCAATATTTCAAACTTTTGAACCGGCAAACACTAAAGCCGTTGCATTAGATCACGACTATCTGAAGCTTTCTCCAGAAGAAAACTTTCTTGAACAAATTTTCGTAACAAAAATAAGTGATAAAACAATTATTGACATTGAGAAAAAAACAATGGGTCAAAGTGCAAATGATTTATGGAAAGAAGAACGTACGAAACGCCTACCATCTTCAATGTTTGGTAAACTCTGCAAATCAACAGACAGGACAGATAAAAATAAGCTGGCCAGATCATTAGTTGAGACCAGAAAAATTAAAGCTGCCCCATTAGAGCATGGACACAAATATGAATCAATTGCTATAACTCGAGTTATGGAAGATACCGGCAAGACTGTACATTCCTGCGGTTTAGTGGTTTCAAAACAATATCCATTTTTAGCCTCTTCACCAGATGGTATTATTGATTCAACGCATGTTGTTGAAGTTAAATGTCCTTATTCGGCAAGAGACAAATTCATATCTGCTGACACTGTGCCTTATTTAAATTGTAACGACAGTGGACAGTATTTCCTTGATATGAATGATAGTTACTATTTTCAAATACAAGGCCAGCTTTTGTGTACTGGAGCTCAAACGTGCTCATTGATAATTTGTACAGCAGACAACTTAAAGATTAAAGACATAAAATATTTTGATATTCAAAGAAATGACACTTTCATATCAAGAATGGTCGGTCAGTTGAAACTTTTCTTCGACAGCCATTTCAAGATGATTCTTCTTGAAAAACAGTTTTACAAATCATATGTAGACTGAGTACCCATATATTTAAA
The DNA here is from genome assembly GCA_037043455.1 of Cyrtodaria siliqua. NCBI lineage: Eukaryota > Metazoa > Mollusca > Bivalvia > Adapedonta > Hiatellidae > Cyrtodaria > Cyrtodaria siliqua. The sequence continues at coordinate 79,474 of JAWPHD010006344.1, forward strand.
AAGCACTGACTGAAATGGTATTCAATTTTTAATTTGCATCAACCTGAATTTAAAGAACATTAATTTCAATTTTGTGTTGTAAAATTTCGTAATGTTTTTAATTTTGCAAATTTGTTTATACCCTTTTAGCATTAATTTCTCTTATTTCAACTAAGGATTTGGCCTGTGTATTATCAGTAGTTGGAGACAAATTTGCATTGCATAGAACAAAGTTCATAACAGATCATCACAGAGACTGATCCGCAAGGGGTTCAAACTCATGACCCCTGGATTAGTAATCCTGTGCGCTACCTATGGCCCTAACCGGAAACATATCTCCAATATTTATCAATTCAACAGTAGATTAACTTTGTATTTATTTTAATTTTAAGCAAAGTTTGAATATAAGAAATAACAACACAAAATAAAGTAATCAAATTTTCAAGTATTTTATTATTTTTTTAAAAATCTCTTTGTATGAAAATATGAAGAAAGTACATATATTGTCATTTATCATGTTTGTGTCAATCAGTGGTGTAGCTGGGCATACTCCTATACACCGGTCCGTTACATAAATTTGTGAAGATACAATTTTTTGTCGTGTCATTTATAGAGGATCTTATACGAGTACTCATTTATTATTGAATTTATTAAACGAGTTGGCAAAAAGATATTATGCGAGGCTTACCCTGCAAAAAACTTGATGTCACAAAACTTTCCAGCTGGCTTGCAGAAGGTCGGTGCCTGCCAGACCACAAAAATTCATGGATGAGCACTGGAATGTACCTCCAGTCCAGTTTGAATATAAATTACTATTTTAATTAAATGAAACTTGAATGCTGATAAATATGTCACATGTACTATTACTAAAAGTGCACCAATATTTTAAAGTCTTAATTGTCTACTACAACCCAGAATTGGCAGATTAGAATTCTGAAAATGAAAAAATCTTTTTTAAACTTGCTGCAAAGTTGTCATAAAGTATAATAATAATTGTTAGTTTACCATGTCAATGCATCTCAATGAAATAATTATATAAACAATTATATAAATAACCACAAATGTGTTCTGTTTCCTTTAACAAGGCCATCCCTTAAAAATGTTTGTGCTCCGACCCATTATTTTTCATGTGGGTAGGTACATAGCTAATTTTTTATTTTTTACCAAATTTTGATTTCGTATTGTCATTTTCAACCAAAATAGACAGAAATCATGGGGAAAAAATCCGACGCTTTGAAAGTCAATAAAATTTTTGCGGTAGCTGCTATTTTAAGTGAGTAGGTAGGAGCACGGCAAACGATTTCTTTTTTAAAAATTGCCCAACTACAAACAAGTATACTTGTTATTTATAAGTACTATTAACTAAGCATGTTTTGAAACAATACATGTTTTAAAATTACACAACATAAAACAGACATATGTTATATGAGACGACAACTTTGTTTCAGTGCCAGTTAAAGGACACATTAAAATTCTGTATGTCTTCCCCAGCCCAATTATTCGTTCAATATGAACTCTTTTACTAGAAATTTTTCTGTCATTTACAACAATTTTTCCTGTCATTCGGTTTTTCTTTCTGAAAAAAGTCGGAATGTTAACATGCACATTTGCTGTTGCAAATAAATCTTGGACATTAAATCCCTTGTCTGCCATCACACTATCTCCAGGGTCACAGGCACTAACAATTTTACATCGCTCAACAATCTGACTGTCACTAGTAGATCCTCCATAAGCTTGGGAAATGTAGTTGACTAATCCACCAGGTGTCGAACCAACAAGAATTTTAATAGTATTTCTGTTTTTGTATGTAGAATATGTAGATTGTTGAGCTCTAGGTGCTTTAGGTTTTTTTATTGGGCATTCGGTTCCATCAATAATGATTCTAGTTTTCGGAAATTTTAATTTAAAATCGGATGGCATGAAATATCTCACAAGATTCTGGCTTGGACATATATTGGCTTCCCTCCACTGTTTCGACATAAAAATAATCCATGTATAAACTATATTTTTAACACTGGATTCAGAAATGGAGAAAAATGTGGACAGTTCAAAGTTTGTTGAATATCGCCTTAACTTCATCAAAGTCATAAACATCTGATTTTCAATAGATACACCTGCTATTTGAAAATATATATACTTCAAACAGTATGCAGCAGGTCCCAGTGAATTCAACACAAACATGAATTTAGCATAAGACTCCAGACCTGTATAAAAATGTATTAATTCATTGTTTGAAGAAAATTTCTCAATGGAAAACATTGGCGTCTCATCAGTTTGGGTCGTGGAGTTTTTTACCGTGAATTCTTCTTCGAATAAAGGAGTCGCCGTGTAGAATTCATCATCTATTATTTCTTCTGTGCAATCGACCTGTTCACTGAAACTTCTCTCCAAGTCCTCTTTGCAAAGATGATCCCATTCTTCCTTTTTACATTCTCTTGTTTGTGCTCTTTCCTTTCTACTTTTTTTAGCTTTGGCTTCGGTTGGAGTCCAAGGAAAAATACTTGGCACTGCTGTTGCCAGGAGCCTTCCATATCCGGGTTTTAATCCTTAAAATAAACAAAATTAAATAAATAAAAACGTGTTTTCACTTATTATTTCCCTATAATTAATTGATATGCAATATGTTGTTTTTATGAATGTTTTAATGCTTCCGTGGGGTAGTTTCATAATGGCAGTTATAAATAATCCTTGTTTCTTTTTGTTTAAAAATACATTTTCCTTATTTTAATGCTTATTTTGTGATATGAATAGCATTATTGATGTATCTGGAACATACTGAAAGCATTGCCATGTTTGAATTGTGAATTAAGAAAACAAAATGATGCTTGGAAGTTATACATTAGGCTAGTCTGCTTTCACTTTATCAACAGTGTACACACTGAACAGAAAAAAATATCTTGGATAACTCGACCCATCAATTGTCGGCTTACACCTAAATAAACATTACCCCACCCACTCCTTAATTATAATAGTCAATCAATACTTTCGTTTTGATATAGAACAACTTTCAATGTGAAAACATGTTAAAGTTAAGCATTTAAATAGTTTTCTATCAGATTATCATACCAAAAATAGTTTCCTTTACGTAGTCATCCGGTGTGAAGTGTTTCTTACAAACGACGGATGATTTTGTTGGCGTCCACATTTTCATAGTCTTTTCATCAAGGCGTCGGACGGCCTGTATCCATTTCGCCTTTCTTACAGGATCACTCGGGTATTCGTGACCTCCTCTTTCGTGACAATCAGGTACGGAGCAACAAGTTTTCGGCATTTTAAGAAGTTTTAATTAATTTTATAAAACGCGGAAGTAAATTTGCTTTGCTTTGAGTGCGATATCAATTGAAGTAATCCGAATGAGGGACCGGGACACATTGCGCCACCTAGTTAGTAACGATAACTCACCACTATCGACCATTATCTGACAATTGTTGTGCAGCTATACAATTTATCATTTACCTCATTTGCTCTTGCAGTCACGCAGTGGTAAACGTTGTATGTACGTCATGCAAATGATACTTATTTCTACATACAACTTAGTAGCGGTTTTACATAAATGTTTCTCTCTGGAACTATCAAAAACTATTCACATGATGTTTAAGAGTTAAATTTGTCAATTGATTATACTACAAAAAGGTTGGCCATTTATCTTTAAAGGGTCACAAAGCAAAATATCTTAAAAATACATTTTATCTCAAGCATTAAAATAACACCTCTGTGTTTAAAACTAGTATTATCTTTAATCTGCTTGCCTAACCATATATAAATATATATGTACCTACTATGGCGTAGACCATTTAGGCCTGAGCTTAAAAACTTTTCCAGATACCAGCCAAAATGTCTTTACAAATACGTCAGGATGCACTTCTTATTTAAAAAAGTGGGGAGTATTCCATCAGAGACCAGACCCCACTGCCAACGTCTGACATGTGGAGCTTAATTGCTTCAGCCTACAACTTAAAATCGGCCATCTACACTCCTGATATTCACAAACAAAATCAAATTCAAAAATATTTTGCTTCGAACACGTTAAATAATTATAAATAATAATCTACCCAAATAATTTTTTATTAAAACCCAGAGTTTCAAAAGTCAAGGTTACCGGGAGTCTCTCTAACGAATTTAATAATACAACAAATAAAATGTAATCCAAAGTGATGTCAATACATGAATAGACGTTTTTTTTTTTAAACAAAAACATATGTCTCCCCATAATTTATGAACCAACCTGGCTGAAAGTTGCGCTCTGCACGTCGTCTCGATAAGGTGAGCATTTGTGCCAAGTTATTTTAAAATTCCTCACGCGGTTCAAGAGATATGCCGTGGACACGAAATATAGTGCATATGACCTTCGACCACTAAGTGTAACCTTGACCTTGAACGGACTTGGCTGGAAGCTGCGCTCTACAAGTCGTCTCGATATGGTGAACATTTGTGAAAAGTTATTTCAAATCTCTCAAGCGGTTAAAGAGATATGTAGCGGACACAAACTATAGTGCATGTGACCTTCGACCTCTAAGTGTGACCTTGACCGTGAACAGACGTGGCTGGATGTTGCCCTCCTCTGCACGTCGTCTCGATATGGTGAACATGTGTGCCATGTTATTTCAAATTCCCTCAAGTGGTTCAAGAGATATGGAGAGGACACGAAATATAGTGCATATGCCATTCGACCTCTATGTGTGACCTTGACCTTGAACAGACGTGGGTGGAAGTTGCGATCTGCACGTCAACTCGATATGGTGAACATTTGTGGCAAGTTATTTCCAAATCCCTCAAGCGGTTCAAGAGATATGGTGGAGATCGGAAATATGGTGCATATGACATTCGACCTCTAAGTGTGACCTCGACCTTGAACGGACGTGGCTGGATGTTGGCTCTGTATGTTGTCTCGATATGGTGAACATTTGTGGCAAGTTATTTCAAAATCCCTCAAGCGGTTCAAGAGATATGGTGGAGACCGGTTTGTGACATACAGAGATCCAGACAGACAGATAAGCTAAAAACAATATGTCTCCCCATACGGTGAAAAAAATGTATCAGCTCTATGCTTCTTATTATGCAAATTAAATACCGCCCCTTCCAATCCTAGCTGTTAGAATCGTAGCGCTTATGGCGGGTACCTATTTTTATATTAGCAATGTCTTCTCAAACAGTATTTTTATTTTAATAATGCTTATTATTGTAAGAATCTCTGTAATAATTAAATATGAACAACATGTGCACGGATTACTGGTATTATATAATAATAAATTAATCAAAACAGGTTGTTTGTGCGTGTTTCTGCATGCATTATAGTTATCATTAAACGACATAACAAGACAAGTTTTTAGCAGTGACTACTTAAAAATATTTATGAAACTACTGAGAAATAATGCACGAAATAGATTCCGATTATATTTAACATGTTTAAAAGCATTTCCTAGACAAGAAAGAAGTTGAAACATGTTATAATTGAAATATAATTGACTGGAACCAAAGCCCCCCATCACCCTACTACAACACAATTTCTTCTTCTCTCTATCTCTCTTGTCTGTCTCCTGAAGGAAGTGGGTGTGTGTGGGTTGGGGGTTGTGGTGGTGGTGGTGTGTGTGTGTGTGTGTGTGTGTGTGTGTGGGGGGGGGGGGATGACAGGAACAAGTCATTAAGGAAATATCTACCTATGACTAGAATTTTATGAACTGATATTATTTTAATCATTATTATATTATAGCAGATGCACAAAGGAGATGCTGATAAAAATCTCATGCAGATGGAGGTAATTTTTTTTAACGTCGTTGTCGTCGTTGTCAGTTTATTGGAGGGGAATGATACATAAAACGCTTGTAGCGATACTAAAGTTTGCATTATATACCTATCAAATTACATTCATTTTCCTACAATGGAATACAAAACACTGCATCACCTCTAGAGGTTTTCTGAATTTATTTCACTATGCTACTAAAACAGACTTTGGAACTTCCCATACACAAATGTCAGATTGGAATAATGGGGATTGCCCAGGTAGTAATCCATTAAGACCAATGGATCATCATCATAGTGTTTAACATGAAATGTGAACTTTCAGAAAGTGTGTTTGTGCATTTGTGAACATTGTGGGTTAATTAATTAATTTAACATTTTGTCAGTTGGTAATTCACCAGAATTATATTTTTTAATCTGCTGAGTAATGAACACATGTCTCATATTGTTGCAATGTAATGTGCATGTTTTCATCGCGTCTAATGTTTTCATGCACGTGTAATGTACATGTTTTCATGTATTTCCTGTTGGTGGTATTCAGATAAATTGACTTTATACAATTCTATTTTAATTTGGTTCGTTTTTATACATGTATTCTATTTTTAATTAATGATATAAAAATAGGTATATAATAAAAGGATCATTACTATAATAACTTGTTCTGAAACTGGTAACACCTCTCGTAGGTAAATGCCAGATCAGGATCACACGAGCCTCTCTTGTGGTCTTGGTCTGGCATTTAGCTACTCGAAGTGATACAAATTTCCAGAACACGTTACTATAGTAATGATCCTATCGTATTCCATGGTCACAAAATAAAGGAAGTAAGTATATATTATTGATATATATATATATTAATAATAGATATACTGAGCAAAATAAATTTAGCACATAAATGCATGTCATTTCTATAGACGAGATACAGAGCGGTGTATGTTCGGGATAAGTGATAAAGTGACATAAATATGACCAATAATAATGCTACAAAGTCATTTGTAAATAAAGTCGGTGATACAAAATAAGAAGATATGATGGGAACGTACTTTAATAGGTTATTGAAAATCGTTATTTTTTTCAATAAAAGGGAGGTAATTTTAAAATTACGAAATTTGGAATGTTTTTGCTCGTTTGTGAACATATTTCAACGGTTTGAAACAATCACAAAATGGACATTTCTTGGCAATGCCAAACATTAAATTTATTCAAAGCAATACCTTTGTATAACGAAATTAGTTGATTTCAATGTAATTCCGATACTTCGATTAGAAAACAATAAAAATAACATTTTTTAATCAGTATATATTAGTGATAGGTATTCATATATAATTTTGTCTTGCCAAGGTCCTGGTAGCCATAGAAACCAGTTATGTAGCCATAGCAACCAGATATAGTCAAGGCAATCAGTGTTTATAATGTGAATTCAATTTTAGAGGCCCGTGTAGAGGGGACCGATATGCCATATGGAAAAACATATTTACCTCATATGGCATATAGAAAAAATAATTTGTCTCTATGGAAAAAACAGGTAAATTAAAAAATATCATATGGCATAAGGAAAGTAATAGTTTGGCTACATAGCATTTGAAAATCAAATAGGCTTATATGGCATATGAAAAAAACACCTACAAGAGGTACATTCAAATTATCCTGCGATCATCACGGTTTTCTTTATCAAACGTTTTCACGGGATTGAAAGTTTCGCTGCCTTAAATGATTTACGTATGTCTGTAATTCTAAACTTTTTAAACAGTTTGTCTGAGCTAACGTTTAGGGGTTTAGGATCTACTGACTTAGGGTTAAGACATTTGTTGCTTCTTTGTTTAACTAAAAAGCTTCTAAAATGATGCCCTTATGAGCTCACATTTAAAGGACCTGAACAATGAATTAGAAAACACAAAGCTCCTTAACATTTCAACATGGATAGTGTTTCCTATTGTACTAGACGCTATCGGTCTTCCTTACCTTCAGCCTTATTAAACAATATTGCGCGGATGTATGACATATTAAATGGGACAAAATAAAAGCTAATCTTTATCATCTGCGACTCTCAATTTGAAAAAGGTGCTTCTAGATCGATCCTCATTAAATTCTAGCTGATATCTTTGCTTTATAGTTGATAGCATGCATTATCAGATATGTTATCCATTAATTTATCCATTAGTTGTTAATGGATACGTAATGAACGTCAACTCTTCGTATGTCTTTCTGATTAGATTTTCCATTAAATATATTTAATATTCAATCGCAATTGAATGGAATTGTTTTAGTTAACATTGTAGAATTAACGATACAATCTCATACGACAAACTGATCACTTTAAATTTGTATTAATAGTTTCAGTGATCGTGTGTTAAATAAATATTAAACTAGATAAAACCGGCTATAGTTGGCGAAAAAATTATGCCATTAGCAAAGTAAATAAAATAAAATGTTTATTTCGTCAATATTGGGATTTGTCGATTATCGACATATTAAATTATTTTATTGTAGTGCGGGTGTTAATTAACATGAGTTTGTGGTCACCCTGCGGCGCAGATTGTGGCCCTCCTGTTTTTTTGTTGTTTTACGATTTAGTAATTTGTACCCTACACCGTATATTCAGCCTTTCTCTAAGGCGTCGAGTAGGCAGATGGTTGTATATTGATATGGGACATTAAAATTAAAACTATAGCATGTATCTCGGTCATTTATAAAAAATACACACTCGCCCATACTCCCATTTTAATGACAATGTATTTTGCTCTATCTGCTATGCTTTATTTGTTTATATATATTTCAAGTACATTATCCTAGAAATGGTGGTGTTGGGCTTATGCGGACGGGTTGATGTCTTTAAGAATCGCGTTCCTACCGTCGTGGCTTCAGCGCTGTCTATTCAGCAGTGTTGGCAGTATGTCGCGGTCACAGCAGTTTGTAGTAATTATTTTACGAGAACATTTGAAGGAAAGCAACTCAATTTTAAATAACATCTGAATCCAGGGTTCATTGAGTACAGTTTTCATTCACTGCAAAACTTGGTCTGAGCTTTGACCATTTTTCAAAATTATTTATAAGTATCGTGACTGCACATTTGATATGCACATTATGTTTCTTTTTATAGTATACTGAAGCCATGGCCAGTTTATTCCAATAAATTTAAACTATTTTTATTATTGGGTTTTCTTTCACAGCCCATCTGCAATAAAAGTTAATGTGTCCAACAAATAGTGAACTTTATTTAATGCTTTCCGGTGATTTATATAATTTTCTCAGTGAAATTAAAGTGGTATTATCTCCCTTTAAAATGTTGTTATTCTTACCTCAGTTTGCTGATAGTTGTATGTTTGCCGTGATAACTATATATTTCATAGATTTTTGCATAAACTTTGATGTTTTATTTCACTGAAAATATTTTAACAATATTTTAACAATTTCAGAACTATTTTATGTCGTGTATTAACAAGTGATCTGTAGTGAAGCGGTTATAAATTGGGGCTACCAGTGGGGAATACACATATGAAATAGACATAAAACAATGTTGGAAGCAGAAAATAATAAGAAAATTTGTTTTGTTTTAGTGAAAGATGCAACTTTATTTCATCGAGTGAGCTCCCAAAACAGTATTCTTACGAGTGTCGTAGCAATGAGGGAGACCACTGTTTTGGGAGCTCACTCGATGAAATAAAGTTGCATCTTCCACGAAAAATAACAACTACTATACTCTATAATGTCTGCATAAGGTTTGGTGCATCCTACAGCTTGGATAAACCACCAGCGTTATTTTTGCCACTGACCGTTCCATAGCGATCAGTTCTCTCTCTTTTCAATCATTTTTATATGTTTGTGGTGTGTCTCGTATATTGCTTCTGTTTTTCCTTGACACTGATGTTTGTTTTGATTGCGTATTTTTGGTTGACTGTGTTCCTTGAATGTTACATTTCCTATTCGACTTGTATACCCTTTTTATATGGCATATTATGGTAAAGTTGCTCAATTTATCCTTACCTTTCTGTGAGAACGCCCGCCCAGCCCAACGACGGAATGTGGCGGAATATTTACTAAAAAAATCACTTAAAATGGAATGTCGGTAAAAAAACACAGAAAAAACCCACATTGTCTCCAAACAACAGAACATGCATAGCGATAGCTTGTATGCATATATTACAAAATATTTTAGAGTGAAGTTTAAGTTTTCATACCGATTATATTATCGCTTAAAAGGTTAGTTTGTAGGTCACCTTGTTTATAGATCGTCGAAGATGAAAAATTAATATTGTCATTGAAGATTGGGTATTGTTGTTTAATTTTAATTGAATTGAATTGGGTTTTAAGACGCACCAACACATGAAAGGTTATATAGCGATTAACAGGCATGAACATACCAGGCTCATCATCCATGTACATCGAGATACAATATGGAAAATGACCCTAGAACCTTCTCACCCTGAACTGCAGAGTTGCTGAAAATTCTATCGTAGAAACTCCATTTACGCTGGAGCCACGTGTATTGTTTTTCTGCCACTGCTCGTTTGATGTGAGCGAGATGGCACATGAAACAATGCAGGGATCATGATGAAGACCTTTAATGAACATGAACAAAAAATGACAAAATGAACATGAATTTGGGGTGGGGGGGATTATACCCCTCTGCATACCCCTCCAAAGGGATCTGCAGTGGCCCTATTCTTTGCCCCGTGACCAAACGGGGCACCCGGGAACCACACGGGGCTTTTTAATTTTAATCACGAAATAATTATAATAACCCCAGAAGCCAAGCACATGACAATCGAGAAAAATATGTTCGCTAACTGTTTGTGAAAAACACGTATTTTTTACTGCAAGATAAAACGTAACTCAATTGTTCATAACAATGCAATGAAATATGGGATGTTGCTATTTTTCTTGGCCAGATTAAAAAAAACAACTGTAAAAATATGTACTTAGCCAAAACTTAGAATTGCTACTTTTCACGAATATTACATTTTTCAATCAGCCGTTTAGTTATTGTTTAATAACATAATATAAATAATTATATATTATTATTATTATTAAAATAAATAAATATATATAATATATATATATAAGGGTGAGGAATATGACCCCGATTATATGGATGCTATGTCCAAATAGCTACACAAACAGGAAACTACTCAGTAAAAGTGTAAATGGACATGCAGTCATGTGTCTTAAAATCTTATCCTTCCCATTACGTTCCCAGTACTTGAAATATACATTGCTGGAAGAAAAAGAATAAATAACATTTGAAAACAAAATGACAAAACTTACTTACTGCCTCATTTACAAACGCTGCAAATATTGCCACAAATCCAAGTATAGCGAGTGGAAAAACCAGCCAGAAAATATACATAAATAGGGTAAATGTGTCCATGGAAGTGCGCACCATTTGATAAAGAGAAAAGCACGCTACACCTATATTCCATACAAATAGGTTGGCGTAGAACCAGCAAAAGTCTCCATCGAACTTGCTTACAAGTTTACACAGGCTCAGATGCAGTAATCGTATCTTTTGAGAATCAACCGGAATTCTGCAGGCATCTTTCTCGAATACATTATTCATATGAGCGTTGAAGACTTTAAAAGCATGTTTTAACAGCATCGAAGCCATTATAGCGTGGAATACCGGAAATATCCAAACTATACAGCTAACCAGTTGAAACAGAAAGACCGCAGTCACAGCTGGCCAATTTGGCTCAAATGGTGCAGTGAAGACTGAAAGAGTTCCTTGCTGTATGACCACATATATACCAAATACCCCCATTTCCGCGAATATTAGCACCGATCCTATGGCAAGTAGCACTTTACCTCTTCTCATCATTATCTTCGCAGGATATTCAATACCGACTTCTCGGAACATGTTTATGATTACACCATCCCACAATGTGAATGCGGATTCGTGGTTGCCATATGTCTTGCTTGTTGCCTTCAGGTTGGTCAGAAATATACATACATTGAGTCCCAGCAATGCCGATATAAGTCCATTAAGAAGGAAAAAATCCCTTTTTATGTAAAAGAATGCCGCAAGCGATTTAGTCAAGAATAATATCAGTATAATTAAAACTGTAACTCTATACAGCCGAGAGAGGACTCGTTTTACTCGAACATTTCCTGAATTCTCACTATCTCCATTACGTAAATTGTGAAAACTGAAGCAGCCACAGATGGACATGGCGACCAATACTGGTCGCATAATGTTTTTCAAACTTGTCACGTTATGTCCACCTTCGTCGCTCAATTCTTGCTGTTCCACCTGTATTACGGTTTCAGCCCTCGTCTTTATCTCATTCATTTTTATTATGCAGATTGTGTGTTTAAGTAAATAATGCTTTACTCATAAAAATTGGTACACTATTATGTTAATCCTATTTACACATATAGCTTGTCTATTTATAATCTTTCTTCGATGACAACACGTCAATAATATCTGCGCATAGATATGATCTGAATGAATTCCATAACACGTTTGTCAGCTCAGATGTTTTTATCCCAATATATCAGATCACGTGAAACCTCACAGGAAACGTTTCAAACCTCACAATACTTGAAGCATGGTCTGAACTACTTTTAATTAGTGACACGTTATATGCCTGTATAATTGATGCGGAGATTGACGTGCATATATAACAAGCACATTCGACTCGTTATTTTACCGGGTTTATGGTATTTATTTATTTAACTTTTATTTGTTTAGTTCCACAAAGTAACAGGTTTGTAAACAAAAACTACGCACTTCATAGTTGATGACTTTTATTCAAGACGACGCTAACAAATAATATTTATTATTTGTTTGGTCCTATGCATTCTTAACTATTATAACGAAAATAACCATTGTTCGAAGCACAAATGTCTATATGCCATTTTGAACATCGCGTAACTGAATGTGTGTTTTCCTAAAATACGTATTCGTCTTATATCAATCTACCTCATTCTCTTTCTAACGTTCTCAGAGCGGGGCTTATTTATCTGCATTTTCAAGACATGTAATTCAATCTACAATACGCGTTGAATCATACACATACCTGACTGAAGCCCCTTGGAAGATTTATGCTGTGTGTATATTTATATACACGTCGTTATCATATGTATAATATATGTTGTTACGTAATACATACATGTCATCTCATTTACTGTTTGATGAATATGTGATGTGTATATTTGGCTCAAGAGTGTCTATTCAAAGTAACCAGTTTCTGCAACATTGCCAAACGATCAGTTGTTTTTTAAAGAGTTTTATTTAAACTGCCGTGTATTTTAGTGTTTTTTTGTTCGTATTTGTTATTTTCGCGTTTGTGTACCCCTGATGAAGGCGTAAGCCGAAAGCGCTTGGGTTTTTATAAACTGTAGCACAGTATAATTTTTTTCCCCCATCTATTAATTTATTCCAATATGTTCGTATCCCCTCGGGGTCCAGTGCTTTTTGAAAGGTATTTTGTAGATGTATGTATTTTCTCACCCTTATATATATATACGGGTACACTATTATGTTAATCCTATTTACACATATAGCTTGTCTATTTATAATCTTTCTTCGATGACAACACGTCAATAATATCTGCGCATAGATATGATCTGAATGAATTCCATAACACGTTTGTCAGCTCAGATGTTATAATTGTATGTATGTATGCGTCTATATGTTAATTGTGCCTTCAGACGAGTGTGTTATGATGTAGAGATACAGTTTATCAACGTGTGTTGCAACTACCTTTTTTAAGGAGTGAATATATACGCTTGATTTCTGTGTATCTCGTCATAGCTAGGCGCCCTGCCGTAGTTCGTCCGAAGGTTGTCTGTCCTTGGTAGTTCACAAATATTTCTCCCCATATATAATTCTGCCTTGTGAACATGAATCTCTTACGAGATCCCAATTTCGAAAGTTGCCGTAGTGAGTTCAAATTCTCTCCCTTTATTATATATACCTGAATTCACAGTATCCCCAGATCCGGCACCTTTCATTGTCACTGTCTCAATATAGCTGTGTGTGGTTGAACGCTTAAATGTGGCCCACTCATATGAGCTATAATTGTATGTATGTATGCGTCTATATGTTAATTGTGCCTTCAGACGAGTGTGTTATGATGTAGAGATACAGTTTATCAACGTGTGTTGCAACTACCTTTTTTAAGGAGTGAATATATACGCTTGATTTCTGTGTATCTCGTCATAGCTAGGCGCCCTGCCGTAGTTCGTCCGAAGGTTGTCTGTCCTTGGTAGTTCACAAATATTTCTCCCCATATATAATTCTGCCTTGTGAACATGAATCTCTTACGAGATCCCAATTTCGAAAGTTGCCGTAGTGAGTTCAAATTCTCTCCCTTTATTATATATACCTGAATTCACAGTATCCCCAGATCCGGCACCTTTCATTGTCACTGTCTCAATATAGCTGTGTGTGGTTGAACGCTTAAATGTGGCCCACTCATATGAGCTATAATTGTATGTATGTATGCGTCTATATGTTAATTGTGCCTTCAGACGAGTGTGTTATGATGTAGAGATACAGTTTATCAACGTGTGTTGCAACTACCTTTTTTAAGGAGTGAATATATACGCTTGATTTCTGTGTATCTCGTCATAGCTAGGCGCCCTGCCGTAGTTCGTCCGAAGGTTGTCTGTCCTTGGTAGTTCACAAATATTTCTCCCCATATATAATTCTGCCTTGTGAACATGAATCTCTTACGAGATCCCAATTTCGAAAGTTGTCGTAGTGAGTTCAAATTCTCTCCCTTTATTATATATACCTGAATTCACAGTATCCCCAGATCCGGCACCTTTCATTGTCACTGTCTCAATATAGCTGTGTGTGGTTGAACGCTTAAATGTGGCCCACTCATATGAGCTATAATTGTATGTATGTATGCGTCTATATGTTAATTGTGCCTTCAGACGAGTGTGTTATGATGTAGAGATACAGTTTATCAACGTGTGTTGCAACTACCTTTTTTAAGGAGTGAATATATACGCTTGATTTCTGTGTATCTCGTCATAGCTAGTCGCCCTGCCGTAGTTCGTCCGAAGGTTGTCTGTCCTTGGTAGTTCACAAATATTTCTCCCCATATATATATACATATATATATACATATATATATGAATATATTTATATATATATAAATAAATTGGGAGAAATATTTGCGAACAACCAAGGCCAGACAACCTTTAAACAACTACGGCAGGGCGCCTAGCTATGATGAGAGACACAGAAATCAAACGTATACGTTCACTTCCTAAAAATGATAGATGCAACACTTTAATATATATATATATATATATATATATATATACATATATATATAGGGAGAAATATTTGTGAACTGCCAAGGACAGACTATGGCAGGGCGCCTAGCTATGACGAGATACACAGAAGTCAAGCGTATGCATTCACTCCCTAAAAAGGATAGCTGCAACACACGTTGATGAACTGTATCTCTACATCATAACACACTCGTCTGGAGGCACAATTAACATATAGACGCATAAATACATACAATTACTAAGACCGAGCAGAGCTCTTTCTCTTTATGTTTCTTCCTTTAAACTTCTCCGGCCATGTTTTGTTTCATGAACATGTTTATGTTTATTTAAATCGAAATCAATACATCTATATAATCAACACTACATATATGCACTTCACGCATTGCAATATCTGTGAAAAGCGAGGATAAGATTCTATTTGATTACGTAGAAAACTTTGAACAGGTAAATTAATTCACAGGTAAACGTATTTATCAATTATCTGACAATTGTTGTGCAGCTATACAATTTATCATTTACCTCATTTGCCCGTGAGGTCACGCAGTGGTAAACGTTGTATGTACGTCATGCAAATAATACTTATTTCTACATACAACTTAGTAGCGGTTTTACATAAATGTTTCTCTCTGGAACTATCAAAAACTATTCACATGATGTTTAAGAGTTAAATTTGTCAATTGATAATACTACAAAAAGGGTGGCCATTCATCTTTAAAGGGTCACAAAGAAAAATGACCTAAAAATACATTTTATCTCAAGCATTACAATAACACCTCTCTGTATAACACTAGTATTATCTTTAACCTGCTTGCATAACCATATATAAATATATGTAAATACAATGGCGTAGACCATTTAGTCCTGGGCTTAAAACCTTTTCCAGATACCAGCCAAAATGTCTTTGAAAATACGTCAGAATGCACTTCTTATTTAAAAAAGTGGGGATTATTCCATCAGAAACCAGACCCCACTGGCAACGTCTGACATGTGGAGATTAATTGCTTCAGCCTACAACTTAAAATCGGCCATCTAAGCTCCTGATATTCACAAACAAAATCAAATATCAAAAATAATTTGCTTCGAACACGTTAAATAATTATAAATAATAATCTACCCAAATAATTTTTTATTTAAAACCGAGAGTTTCAAAAGGCAAGGTTACCGTGAGTCTCTTTAACGAATTTAATAATAAAACAAATAAAATGTAATCAAATGTGATGTCAATACATCAATAGACGTTGTTTTTTTTAAAACAAAAACATATGTCTCCCGCATAATTTATGAACCAACCTGGCTGAAAGTTGCGGTCTGCACGTCGTCTCGATAAGGTGAGCATTTGTGCCAAGTTATTGTAAAATCCCTCAAACGGTTCAAGATATATGCCGTTGACACGAAATATAGTGCATATGACCTTCGACCTCTAAGTGTGACCTTGACCGTGAACATACGTGGCTGGAAGTTGCCCTCTGCACGTCGTCTCGATATGGTGAACATGTGTGCCAAGTTATTTCAAATTCCCTCAAGTGGTTCATAGAGATATGGAGAGGACACGAAATATAGTGCATATGCCATTCGATCTCTATGTGTGACCTTGACCTTGAACGGACGTGGGTGGAAGTTGCGATCTGCACGTCATCTCGATATGGTGATCATTTGTGCCAAGTTATTTCAAAATCCCTCAAGCGTTTCAAGAGGAGACACGAAATATAGTGCATATGACCTTCGACCTCTATTTGCGACATTGAACTTCAACGGACGTGGCTGGAAGTTGGCCCTGCATGTCGTCTCGATATGGTGGAGACACAAAATGATATGGAGGAGACACGAAATATTGGGCATATGACATTTCAACCTCTAAGTGTGACCTTTACATTGAACGGACGTGGCTGGAAGTTACGCTCTGCAAGTCTTCTCGATATGGTGAACATTTGTGGCAAGTTATTTACAAATCCCTCAAGCGGTTCAAAAGATATGGTGGAGACCTGAAATATAGTGCAGGTGACCTTCGACCTCTAAGTGTGACCTTGACCTTCAACGGACGTGGCTGGAAGTTGGCCCTGCACGTCGTCTATATGGTGAACATTTGTGGAATCATTTCAAAATCCCTCAAGTGGTTCAAGAGATATGGAGAGGACACGAACTATAGTGCATATGACCTTCGGCCTCTAAGTGTGACCTTGAACTTAAACGACTTGGGTGGAAGTTGCGCTCTGCACGTCGTCTCGATAGGGTGAGCATTTGTGCCAAGTTATTTCAAAATCCCTCAAGCGGTTTAAGAGATATGGAGGAGACACGAAATATAGTGCATATGACCTTCGACCTCTATGTGCGACATTGCCCTTGAGCGGACGTGGCTCAAATTGCACTATGCACGTCGTCTTGATATGGTGAACATTTGTGGCAAGTTATTTTAAAATCCCTCAAGCGATTCAAGAGATATGGTGGAGACACGAAATGATATAGAGGAGACGCGAACTATAGTGCATATGACCTTTCGACCTCTAAGTGTGATCTTTACCTTGAACGGACGTGGCTGAAAGTTGCGCTCTGCACGTCATCTCGATATGCTGAACATTTGTAGCAAGTAATTTCCAAATCCCTCAAGCGGTTCAAGAGATATGGTGGAGATCGGAAATATGGTGCATATGACCTTCGACCTCTAAGTGTGACCTCGACCTTGAACGGACGTGGGTGGAAGTTGGCGCTGTATGTTGTCTCGATATGGTGAACATTTGTGGCAAGTTATTTCAAAATCCTTCAAGCGGTTCAAGAGATATGGTGGAGACCGGTTTGTGACATACAGAGATCCAGACAGGCAGAGAAGATAAAAACAATATGTCTCCCCATAATAATTAAATATGAACAACATGTGCACGGATTACTGCTATTATATAATAATAAATTAATCAAAACAGTCTGTTTGGGCGTGTTCCGGTAAACTCTACTTTACCCACTCACAGTACTATTACTGCACGTATTATAGTTATCATTTAACGGCATAACAACACAAGTTATAAGCAGGGTCTACTTAATTGTTTTTTATGAAACTACTGTGAAATATTGCACGAAATAGATTCCGATTATACCTAACACGTTTGAAAGCATTTCCTAGACAATAAAAAGTTGAAACATGTTATAATTGAAATAATATGAACAAGGCAAAGCCTCAAGACGGGCGGAGCTAACTGTTTTAAAATATATCTAAACGACGTGATGCAGTGTTAGCATAATACTGTATTTTTAATACACATTGAGCTGAACGGAAAAGAAAGCACAATTATTCGGTCTGCATTTGCATATGTAGTACACTAGTGCAACATGACAAATATATTTCCCACAGGAAGTTATGTAATAAATAAAAATACAGATTTCAAGTCTCTGGATTTTAAATTTCAATTAAACTGAACAGTGGTAGCCATACTCATTCAAACTGAATGCAATTACCTTAACAATCAAGTTTGTGCCATGTGCAACTTGCCATCATGTGTATCTAGATCCAGGCTGTCTTTGTTCCAGAATTTTGACATTGTGTATGATGTTTCATATCTGACTTTGTTAGGAAGGATGTTTTGCTAATGAAAAGGTTAGTGACTATCATGTCACCCGCCTTGCAATATTAATTTATTTTAAATTTCTTTATATATAATATTAATAATAAATAAAAGGTAATTAGCGACTGCAATGTCACCCACCTCCAAATATGTTATGTAATAGTGATATTGAATCAATCATTTTCTCACCTCACCATAAAATGAATTTAAGTCAGTACCTAAAGTCCTTAAATTCACTAGGTAAAGTAAAGGTTAGCCACTGTTCCACCTCCAAATATGTAATCATATTAATTAATTTAAATATATTAAGTGTCAATAATAAATGAAAGTTTTCACCTACATCCAAATATGTAATTCTATTAATTTGTGGTAGAACATAACTCAATGCCAATCACAATTTGTAATCATGCTGGTCCCCATTTCTGCAAAATGTTTCAAAATCTAAAATTTCCCAAAGGTATCACTTGAGACGAACATAAACTACACACACAAAAATGATGCAATTGCTTCTACGAGTGTTGAAGAATGTGTGAATGGTTAATGCAGAAGGGTAAATCTCAGTGGTATGGCATTGCCACAGATGGAAGTTACGAGTAATAATGAAGAAGATACATTTGATCTGGGTTTGATTATTTTGATTAGACACTGTAATATCATCCGGAGAACATGAGCAACTTTTTTCTTAATATTTTGATTAAATAATTGTCTACCAATATAGGCTATAAATTACACATGAAAAGCAAAGAAGAATCAGCATCTGCATTTGAAACGTTTGACAGAGTTATTCTGTGATGAACTGAATTCAAGAAAGAGATCTTTTTATACGCAAGATAACACAAACATATTCTGACGATTTTAACAGCTGTCAGTTCTCTGCTTACCTACAAAACGCAGATCAATTCCGTCAATTTTCGGGATCACGATGTGATGACGTTAATGTGTCATTGACGTCATCACATCGATCGTGGTGTCATTGACGTCATGACATCGTGATCCCGAAAAATGACGGGATTGGTCGTGTTAACGATTGTGTTTTTCTTTGTTCTAAACAGAGATATAAACATTGGTTTAATGAGGATTAGTTTAATTTTGATAACCAAACCAATAACAACTAATAAAACAACTGCTAATGATAATCATTTATCGCTTTATTCGTAACTACTCGTCAATATCCCGAAGAATGACGGGATTGGCCGATCTAGTACGAATACTCCGAAAAAGCGTATATCAAACCACGAAAAGAGACAATCGTTTAAGTGAAAGAAACTGATAATTTGAGGAAAAAGTCCGAAATTGCCAAATATAATTTTATCAATGGCGGCGCTTCCGGTGCGACACAATTTGTTTCCCCAGCCAGGTACGAAAAAGAGTCTCTATAAGAGACAGAGACTTCTGGAGAGTCTCTGAGAGAGACAAAGTATCTGCAAAAGAGAGAGATACTCTTTGAAAGATAGACTCCAGTGTGTTTGTTCATTTACAAGTTACCATCTCACATACTCATCTCATATTTTACTCATATAGATCTACAATGTTACATTGGTTTTGAATATTTAGATAAAACATATTATATTTTCTTATTAATTATACTAATTTGAAGTGATATCATAAGTAGATACAAATTTGTTAAAACACACAATGATAAAAAATATGAATATACAAAAAAGGATACAATATCAAAATATATTTTATAAAGGGAGGTAATTAATATATAAAAGGTGTTGGCACCTAATTACAACGTTGTCTGGACGTTGCATTATAACGTTGTTGAATAAAGTTTGTACAACGTTAACACAACGTTATGACTCAAACGGGAAAAAACAAAATCATCGGGTCTAATAATATCTTTTTGGACATCTGAATTATATTTAATACACTTTCCAATGAAATACTGGAATACCTGGATATTTTGTAAAAACCGAACGCGTAACGTAGCCACAACGTCCAGGTAACGTTATATGAAAACCTGACCAAAATACAACCAAACCATAACGTTGTAATAACGTTGTAATAACGTTGTGTGTTTGCTGGGTTATCGTTTAAGTTTTAATAAACAAATTAATTTGAAAATGTGTTCAACAAAATATGGAAATACACAGATTCGACGAAAATCTTGAATATAAATAATCATTGTTTATACATTAAATTAAGAGTTTATTATATAAGCTATTTCTATTCAAAACGCTTGTACCCTGATGTTGTTCGATGGTATGTTTACTGAATATAATTCCAGATGAATCCAGCAAGTATCACTAAATCGTCAGTACACTATTACCCTATGATTACTGATCAATCAGATGATGTTTTAATGATTGCACTACACTACATTAGCCTTTAATGGATTGATAACGCATTACAGAGTCACCTAGTTATGCTATGACAGAGGAAAAGGATATACATGAAAGCCATGTTCTGCGGAAGCACCGCCCGTCGTTACAGACGCTCGACTTTCGAGGCCTTGTCTATTTATTTTGAACTATTTTTTTTTAAATTTTTTCAACCACCAATTTGATGATCCATTTATTCTCACCGTCATTGGTCCATGGGGGTCGGGGAGGGTCATCCTCCGATGCACCTTACACTATTGTATACAGTTATTTGTGAACAATACAAAACACAGCAACATAAGTGTTAAATTTGCATTAGAGAATTGTTAACTGCGGAATTTTCCCTTTCTGTCAGGTCACGGGTAAGATTTGTTTATTTAATAATTTTAGTTGGTTGCGACAGCGTTGTAATCATATTAATGTTAAAAACATCTTTTACAGAGCTGCCAATTTCTTTGGAGTTCTTTAAGGGCGATAACTCGTATGATCTTGCCTTTTTTGTTACAGAGAGTTATAGCGCGCAACAAGTATTTATGATTTCAAACAAATTGAATATGCCTCATGATTTTTATAAACGTTAAGAGTATTTAGAATTGTATGTGGCATGATATTTATAAACTGAGGTGTTTGCAGGAAGACTATAAATCTCCTCTTTAGTATCTAGAACTCTGTAAATTAATAGCTTTTAGCCTCACATACTCAGCTTCTCTAAAGCTCTGTAAATTATTAACTTGTACTCCACCCATGACCAAGTAATAGATAGAAAGGTTTTTCTAGGTATATTGATTATGTTTGTGTATGATTCAATGCATATTGACATGAAATGTGTACTTATTTTTACTTATAAAAGACAAATGTATATGCTATATCTTGTATCATGATGTAGATTATTAAGGGGTAATGACAGGTATCTAGTTATCCTTTAAACAACATAAGAGAGTAAATATATTATTAAAAGCAGGAGACGAATGAATTGTCCTGCAACGTTTAGTGTTTGTCATACCCCTTTATTACACAAACATCCATTCATTTTATTTTGGAAGAAGAATCATTGTGAAGGTTTTTGGTAGAATAAATGGCATGGTCGAGAAAAAGATTTTTTTGTATAATAGAAAAACATACTTGAAAAAAGATAATGTAGAAAATGGAAGGGCAAAAGGTAAATACTATATAAACTGCAGTAAGTGTCTTGAGTCATAATATTATGGTTCAGCAAAATATGTTCTCATATCGGCCCCATATTTTATGAAAATCTTTTTGAGTTTTTATAAGCAATGTATTTATCAGTTTTATAAACTGTTTTAAAATAGTAAATAAAATTTGTACAGGATGGTGCAGAATTAGTTTGTTTTTGAAAGAATATATGATATTTTCCTAATACTAAATTATTATTAAGTATAATATCTTATTTGTCATTCCCTAAAAAAATATCGGAGTGTGACCAGTTGGTTACAATATCAGAGCATTTGCTATTAATGAAAGTAGACAAGTTTGACCAAAACAATTTTGAAACTTCACGGTCATAGAAGAGATGTTTAATTGTTTCCACAGTTTTATTACAAAAAGTACACATATCTGAATCAGCAATGTTAATTTTTTTAAGTAAATGATTGGTACCTAGAATCCAATGGCTGATCCTGAATTGAAACCATTGGTGTCTTACATCTTGATTTATTTTAAATGTTGAAGCAAATATGTTGTACCAATTCAGGTGTCTACTATTAAGTTCTTCGTTCCACATTGTTACTGTCGATGGGATTATATTTTTTATTAGCATTGCATCATAGATTGATATTCTTCCTTTAATGTCTTTTAAAATAATCGATAGGTAAAATTGAATTATGGTTTTTACCCTTGCTTATAGACTGTGGAAATTTATGTGAGCGTATTAACCTTTTAACTGATTCTATAACACCTTCATATTCTAAAAAAGTGGATTTTATCCCATATGTTTCTTTAAAGACATGAAAAGATAATAAATTGCCGTTATCATCGATCAGGTCATTGATGGAAATAACTCCTTTCAAGAACCAGTGGTTGAAAAAAATTGTTGAGCCTCCGACCTTTATATCTTCATTGTACCATAAAGGAACACCATGAAACTGATATCATGAGGTTGGTGGAATGTTAGGTAGATACTATTTATAACTTTCAAAGACATCTTTCCAGAAAGGATTAGCCAATGTTTTTAGATGTTTATCTATATAGTGTATGCCAAAGCCAGTGAACTGCTTTATCCATGGGTACATTTCTTGAACAATGTTTATTTTCACTTTTTAGAAGCCCCCTTATCCAGGTTATTTTCAAAGATTTAAAAATGCATTCGATATCAATCATTCTTAAATCGCCTAGCTTTTTGTCTTGATATATAAACTGACGTTTAACTTTCTCCTTTTTACCACTCCTCAAGAAGTTAAAGATTAATGTTTTTAATTCATTTATTACCTGTTGTTGGGGATTAGATATTGCTGAAATTATTTTTGAAATTGCGAGGCTCTTTATAACTAATTTTACCAGTCGGTGAGAAAATCCTCTTTGACCACCTAATCAAAAGATTTTTTTATCATTTCAATTTTTTATTTTTATAATTTATAGTACATATTTGGTATTTGTCCACAGAAAATTTAATACCTAACAGAGTGAAAGAGTCATGTTCCCAGCACAGTTCATATTCTCTTTTTTATAATTTAATGGCTTTATTTTCAACGTTTTTTCGTACATGGTTTGTATATACATTTCGATTTAAAACATATATAATAAAGTGTAAATTTAAGATAGTTACGATAATTATTTTTTCAACATTTCCACCCGATCATGTTTTTTTTTAAATAGATTACATATTGACCATTCACAATAAAAGAGAGAAATACAGTAACAAACAACAAAATACCAAAATAAAAACAACCCCAAAACACAATACCCATCATCGCATTATGTATTTTCATTATTTACTCATTTGAAGGAGTCTGTGCATGTATGTTGTTTTATTTAAAGTTGTCATAATGGCCATCATTTAGTACATTTTCTTTCTCTTATA
The DNA here is from genome assembly GCA_037043455.1 of Cyrtodaria siliqua. NCBI lineage: Eukaryota > Metazoa > Mollusca > Bivalvia > Adapedonta > Hiatellidae > Cyrtodaria > Cyrtodaria siliqua. Next base: position 103,353 of record JAWPHD010006344.1, read on the forward strand.
TATTTAGTACCTATTTTTTCTTTCTTTTTTTTTGTTTAAAGAAGAAAAAAGAGCGGAAATCTTCCACATGTATATGTAACAAAGATATCTATACAAGTTTAAATTAATACAATTTGTTGTAAATAACAAGTTGTTGATTTTTAAATAAAAAAAGGAAGGAATTTCCCTTGAATATTATACAGAAGTCAATGACTAAATATCATAAATTTAAATATTTTCAAAAACAATTAATTTGGTCACTTGGGAATTACAATGACAACGCATTGAATAATGTATAACACCACCAAGAAAAATACGTATGGATAGAAAAGGAGAGAATGTAGTTTAGAAAAAACCCTGATTTACTAAAGGTAATAAGAAAAATAATGTCAAAAATAAATAATAATAAATAAAAGAGTAGAAGCCAACCTGATTTGTTTTAATGAGTAGCAATGGACGTGCGTTTCCCCTTTCAAAAACAAGATATGAAAATTAATTCAGGAGAAAATATCTCCATTTACTGTACTGTTATGTCTATTTTGAGCAAAACTTATTCTATTTCTATACTTTTAAATACATATGTTTTGTAACCTAAACAACTTGGAATGGTTTTTCTAAATTTGTTTATGTATTTGCAGTATTTTGCGTGTTTAATTATGAAATTCAAAACGTTTACATGTGTTTGTGTATTAACTACATATACCAAACGTTATGTTTTGCAAACTCCAGTTAATATGAAGGTCATGTGTAATTAAGAACCTATGTAATCTGACCAGAAAGATTGTGTTTGCATATTTTCCAAAAATATATTATTTACCCCATTCTTTTTCCATTTCAAAGATATCGCAAAGATTAGAATTAGAAATGTTAAAATTCATTAATTTTGTATTGGTTGCTACAATCCTCATTTAAATTTATATTTTTATATTTCATATTGTTGAAATTGTTGAATATATTGGGATAGTGTTAAACAATTTCAACTCTAGACAAGCATTTTGAAACTCTTGTTCTTAACTGTCTTGTATAATATCATTGTTAATTTCGTTTCGTAATTGATGATTGTACACAAAATTGTTTGTATAATTGGATTTTTGAAGCCGGTGCTAGGAGGTGTTGCATTCTTATTATTACCTCTCATGAACAGACTCAATAAAATCGAGTCTGCTACTTTTCTCTCTTGTTTATGTTTGTTGCTTCCAAGGGATCACCTTTCCAGTATGTATTGACATTCACACTAGCGTTTGTTTAGTGCTGTGTGGCGGCCGTAAAAAGTCGCCCCGAATACAAATCAGTAGTGTTATTATTTACTGGTCCTTTGCAATCATCAAGCCCATTCTGTGTTGCTTTAAAGTAAAATATCGCTTAAACCGGTGCTAAGAGGCGTGAGAGATGTTGCATCTTATAATTACTTCTCATGAATAGACTCAATAAAACAGATTCTGCTACGTTTCTCTCTTGTTTGTGTTTGTTGCTTCCAAGGGATAACCTTTTCAGTATTTATTTCTAGACGTTTTGGTGTAACGTTTTGTGCATTAATGTGTTTTTATTTTATTTTTGAAATTTTGGGGAATACATGATATTAATGATGTATACTTGAGAAAATCTTTCTGTGGTATGTCATATAGTTAAGCAAAAAATCACAAATTGCAGACTTGAAACATTGATCTAAATCTTCAAATTAAAGACGTATGTTTTCTCCAATATATCTTCCTTTTATGAAGCCAGTTTGAGAACTATCTATTATTGCTAATATGACGCATTTTACTCTATTTGCAATAACTTTTGTAGCGATTTTATAATCTGTATTAAGTAGACTAATTGGACGCTAATTTTCTAAAAATGTTGTATCTTTTCCTGATTTTGGAATCAAATTTGTTTCTGAAGTTCATTTAGATATCCACATCTAAAAGAATAGTTTTGTGAATTTTATGAATTAAGGAGAAAACATTTGATGACGTTCCAAAATATTTTATAAAATTCAGTGGTTAAGCGGTACGAACCAGGACTATTTTCGTTGTTCACTTCCTTTAAAGCTGCAGCACATTCAAACTCCGTTAAATCTCCTTCACATTTTTGTTTTTCAGTTTCGTTAAGTTTTGGAATAGAATCATAGTAGAAATCTTTATCCGATGATGTTTGTTTTGTTTCTGTGTATAATTTTGAATAATTTTCATTGACAGCTTTTAAAATATTTTTTGTGTTTGAAACAGTTTTTTCTTTAAAATTTAACCTATGTATTGTTTTGCTTTCCGACTTTTTCTTTTCTAAATTTGAACAATATCTACTGTTTCTTTCATCATGTTCAACCTTTTCTGATTTTGAACGCAACATAAAACCGTTTAACCTAATCTCTAGTATTTTTTCTAGTTCATTCTTATACGCTTCATATTCCTCTTTTGATGTATGTAACTCCATTTCATCCGACGTGTTTTCAATTTTTGTCGCGTTGTTTTTTATATCCGATGCCAGTTTTTTTCAGTTGATGTTTTTTTTTCGTTTTTGCAGAACCGATTTAGACCTCCCAGTGGCCTACTTTGCCATTGACCGTTCCAAGGCGGTAGCCCTATTGTCAACCCTTTTGTGTTTGGGATGTTGTTTGCATTATTATTATTTTACCTTCTTGTTTGTCTGTTTGCGTGTTTGTTTCTGTGTTTTGTGGTTGACTGTCCTCCTTAAATGCTACTTTCCCTGTCCGATCTTTTTATATTTCTTTATAGTTTCATTTCTTATGGTTCCTTTTAAAATTGCCCAGAGAGTATTTGTATTTGTATTATTATTATTCAAGGCAGTTGTTTCGCGTAACGCTTTACGGATTTTTTCTTGGAATTCTGTTTGTAATATAATGCTATTATTTAATCAATTTGAAATATTCAGGGCCTTTTAGATTGCTTGCTAAATCTAAAGAAATGGTAACAATTGAAAACCTGTCTTTATTTGGCTTAACGAAACATTTTTAAGACTGTTTGAAATTAGAAAATAATCAAGGCGGCAAATATTGGTGGTTTGTAATTTGAATGCCATGTATATTGGCGTTTCGTAGGATTCTGTAGTCTCCAAATATCCGATAAACTGTGTGTATCCATTAGTGTTTGAAACGTTAATCTACATTTACTGTGATCGCTAATTCGATCATTTTTCTTATCTAATGTATGTTCTAGAACTGTATTCAAATCTCCACCTATTATAACGTTATTTTCATCATTATTCAAAATAAATTCATCTAGTGTTTCTATTACAGTTGGATCGTCCATGTTTGCACCGTAAATGTGTATTATAACAAAGTTTTACTGATTTGTTAATGTATAGCCTGCAATCGACCTACTACTATATCTGAATCGGAAATAAATTCAACATTCTGACTGGTTTAAATTTTGTTCGACACCTTCACTATTACTACTATTTCCGCTTAAGTATATATCGTTTCCCCATTCGTGTTTCCATGTATTAGAATTTCTCTGGGTAGAGTGTGTCTCATGCAGAAGGCAAATCGAATAAGAATGAGATTTTAGCAATTCAAATACTAGTTTTCGTTTAAGTTTATTCCCAAGACCTCGAACGTTTAGTGAACATATTTTGAATAAAATATTTTAAAAGAATAATTGATGATGGATTTAAACAGGGAAAAGCACGCCACATCTTAAAAAAAAGAGACTGCAGATAGAAAGAACTAATTTTTCTGAACCAAAACATTCCCTTAAAAGGATTGAGAAGTATCAAGGGTCTCCGTACTTTACTTAAATATCACTAAATTTGCATAACATACGGAATTGCAACGTTAACATTAAGAAATACATATTTTGAAATGACAACCGTCTACTTATATTTGTTAATATTCCGTATTTAGAGGTAAAGGTAAAACGAGAAAAAAAAAGAAGAAAACAGTAGAAAATAGTAAAAAGTAGAACAGCTAATTATTCATAAAATACATACTGACTGTACGACTGTAATCCTTGCACATTTATTTTAATATGTAAATATGAAACTCAAATAATTGTGAAGAAAACAGTGGAAAATAAAAGCACGTTACATGTACATATAGAATGGGCTCGTAATATAAAACATAAAACACTAAGTGTGATAATTACTTGTTTTTTATTTTATATTCATAATCTCTGCATATTTTAACGTTACATCGTTTTCTGCAGCCTATCCAAATGACTTAAATAGTTTTGTCCAAATTTATATTAAGCTCGGAGACTCTCGAATAAAATGTTTAGATTTTAAGAGCGTGTCTTAGAGATTTTTCAGAACCATCCAGTACTAATGTAGTGTCATCTGCATATTGTGAGATTATGTGTTTTCTTGGAACCTATTTTTAAGCCGGTAATATTTATATTATTCCTTACCAATATTTCTCCACACAGAATGAATATATAGCAAGACAATGTATCGCCCAGAGGACAGCCACTATGTATAGTAAACCAGTCTAAGAGGTAGCCATTTACTATTAAAAAGTATTCTATATTGGTGTAAAATACATTTATCCATCTTTTAAAGACAGGGTCAGAACTATAGAAGTCCACTACTTGGAAAATAAAGTCCCACGCGAGCGAGTTAAAAGCTTTTTCAAAGTCAATTAGAAGGAGTAGCCCAGATAAATTGTATTTTTGAGCATAAAACATAATATCATATACTAATCTAGTATTTTCACCCATATACCGCCCAGCTAAGAAACCAATTTGATCTTTATGAATTAAAGATTGTACAACAAGCTTTAATCGTCTAGCTATACATGCAGATGCTAACTTATAAGACAAATTTAAAAGAGATATCGGACGCTAATTCTTTAGATATAATGTCATAAAGCTAGAAAAATGTGCAGCCAGACCGACTGAGCTAACTGGTCGGTCAATGCAACATCAGTCTACCTGCTAGAGACCTATGAACCGTGACATAATCCCCATTCGTCATCGATTTTCCATGGGTAAAGTGAACCATTTGCAAGTTTCTCGGATTTTACTCAGTCACGGTCCCCCGTTGGGCGCCAAATGTCACAGGGCTAGAAAAATGTGCAGCCAGACGAAATTTCAGCAATATTTTGGACAGGTATGGGTACAGAGAATCATTTGCAAGTTTCTCGGAGTTTACTCAGTTACGGTCCCCCGTTGGGCGCCAAATGTCACAGGGCTGGAAAAATGTGCAGCCAGACGAAATTTCAGTAATATTTTGGACAGGTATTTTCCTGAAATACGACTGACTGTAACAATAAATTGGCGATTCAGGAAACTGTCTTGTCTTTGTGTGTGTTAATGTCGAATCGTTTGTTTTGTTACTAGTCGATGAATGAATGATGGAATGAAAGAAATGCTTTGATTGGTTGAGAATTACTAATGCCTTGGCATCCGTTCTTTTCTTTCTCTCGTGGGGCATACCGAATCCGCAATCTCTCATGAGAGAATGACTAACTGCCTTGGCATCCGTTCTTTACTTTCTCTCGTGGGGCATACCAAATCCGCCATCTCTCATGAGAGAATGACTAACTGCCTTGGCATCCATTCTTTTCTTTCCCTCACGGGACATACCGAATCCGCCATCTCTCATGAGAGGAGGTATCATATTCATGGATAGACAATTCAATTTATATTGAAAGAGTAGTTTTTCTATAGACGCAGTGGTAAGCTAAATTGTGTAATATTATTATTGCTGTTGTTTACTTACTGTAAATCCACGCGCGTCTGATTATGAATTGAATGTAATTATTTTGTGTGTTTTTAGTATTTTTCTTTAATGTGATTTATGTTGTATGTTTTAGGCCATTTAACGATGGAATAAATAAGATCGAACCTACGCCAGGGATTGTAATTTATTTTACCCTACATTGGTGGCCAGTGTGCGTTTTCGTCGGTCACGGCGTTGGCGAGGATCAGTCAGTGGATCCGTCGGACCAACCGTCGGGACAACCATAGTTCGTAGGGACCGGTAAAAGGCCGATCTTCGTCGCCCCTTGCATGCTGCTTCAACTTTTTCACAATTTCATCCTTCACCCGCATATTATCTCTTTTAATGACGCAGTGTGTGTCTTTCACATAAAAACAAGTAAACGTTTATGTTTCTACTGTTTACTGAATTACTTGACACACATTTGTTCAGAGGTTATTATCTTTCGTCAGTCATTACTCTTCAATACTATCTAATCCTTATATGGTTTTTGTGTTTGACTATGGTTAACAGACTTGAATCATGTAGCTGAGATAAGTATGCATTAAAACTTAAATGGTATAAACACATATGTTTTAATGTTCAAAGATTACCGTTTTACTTGCTGAAATGACGTTTTCGTAAATCAGTCTACTGAAGTGTAGGATGTAGTCATGAGTATATGTATATTAGTGACATTATCCTCTGTAACGCAGTTGATTGAGGCGTCGTGTTAGGGCCGGGAAAGTGAGGGTTCAAGCCTGCTGATTTTACCTTTTTTTTTTTTTTTTTTTGTTTAAATATTTTATTAATATGGTTTGCATTATTTCAAATGTTAAAGTAGCAATAGTTAATTTACATATTTCACTTTGATAATGCACTCTTATTATCACAAATGGTAGTAGCGAACAGTTTATATTTATTTTAATGCACACGCTAACGCACACGTATCCCTTACATGTGAACAATTGTATTTATGCGGTGATGTGTACTTCTAGTACGTCGTGTTACAAGGGTGAACTGTAATCACTATGTAAGGTATGTCAAGGTATTTCAATAGAAAGAAGCGAGTTCGCCTAAATTGATTCAAATGCTTGGTAGGAAGAACTGATGGTAAAATGTGTCTGGTAAGAAAAACGGTCGTGGCATGTTTATGTCTAAGTGGCAATTTTTTTTTTCAATATTGTTTTAATACCCGTGACTTGATCTATTATAATGATAACTTTTTGTTTCTCTGCAGCTATTTTACGCTTGCAAAAATTCTTGCTTTTCATCTCGCATTAGCACAATAAACAATCGCTTTGTCAACTGAGACATTTTTCTTCCAATGATTTAGGTCTCCTGACATCTCACAGGAAAAATGCAATCAGATTATAATAGAAGCATGGTCTCAATCATTTATTAATAAATGAAGCTTTATCCCTATAGGTTTTTTCCTGAGATTTTGATATTGTGATGGGTACGTTCATTCACATTTATCGTTTATTGATTATATGATGATTTGTATCCTTGGAAAATATTCCAATTGTTGTGAAACGTCATCACATGTAAACAAATCAATATGTTAGAGCCGATGAAAAGCCCGTTGTACCGTAGATTTCGAAGTTTTCAAAATATCGTTGACAAATCAGTTCTATAAAACAGGTTTGTTTGTTGGAACATTGTAATGGATATAGAAGGTAGCACTATGTTAGTGAATTACTGCAGATTTTCAAAACAGGATTTTTTAAACATCTTTTCACATTGCAGGAAAATGGCCACCAACGGTGAAGACGTTTATAAATGTTGCACCCCAATGAGGTGACAGTGGTTACTGTCAACAAGGCGGACAAACAGAGATCCGCAATATCCCCTTCAGCCTGAATGGGATGCAATATTTTCTTATACCAAACACTTTTTTCACATTTTATGGTAAGTAAACCGTACCACAATAGAGAGACCGCGTTTAACTTTGCCTTTTAATGAATTATCACTGTCTCCATTAAATAAATTGTGAAAATCGTAGCAGCCACATATGGACATCGCGACCAGTACTGGTCGCATACTTTTTTTCAAACCTGTCACTTTATTTTCATCCGTCTCGCCCCATGCATTCAGCTTCACAATTTTTGCAATTTCATCTCCAGTCTTTATCTCGTCCATTTTAAATATTATGTAGACAATAAATAAAACTATTCTAATGAAAATGAGCAAATCGTTCACTTAATACTGTTTACTGGAATATTAGACACAACTATTTTATTAGTTAATTATTTTTCCTCTATCACAACTCTTTGCTTATACTAGTTATACATATGATCATGTAAATGCTGCTTCGATACCGAAACAAGTGAACTCAGCCACTTTCCAGCTCAGATGTTTTTGTTCTAGTTTTTGTTCCAATGATTCAAATCATGGGTCATATCATGGTGGACAATTAAAATAACTGGAGCGTGGTTGTATTACTTCATTGTGTCCGTTGGCACAATGGTCTGAACGTCAGAAGCCATTGTGACCACAGAGCCATTATATCCGAGGATAAAATAACGTGTCGTCCCAAGCGTCATTTGTTTACTGTAAGGGTGATTGTATATAGTTTAAATTCTAGCTAGGATCGATATTGTGTTAATTATCGAAATATTTAAAAAAGTATTTCCCACTTCACCTTACCAGTCAACGTTCAATTAGTTGTCCAGGTATTTCAATCGTTTATAGTGGCACAGCAGACGATATGTCGGTCACTGGAAGTATTGAATAGGGATTATCGGGCGAGGGCTGAACAATAGGTACAATTATTTGCGGACGCATGGTGTTGACCAGACAATTAATTATAATTCCTCTATATTTAACGAATTCAAAATATTAAGTTTAAATATATGTGGCTTAGCTTCAAAACTAAAAAATTCTGAATTTGTTTCTTTTTTAATAACAAGATGATATTGTTGGTTTGCAAAAGACAAAAAATGATATTACAGATAGTATCATTATTCCCGGTTCAAAGTGCATTTGTTTAATAGAAAAAACACTATCTAGATGTCGGTCTGGTAGGTATTGCTCTTTTGATAAGAAATGAAGCAGTGACAATTGATACAAACATGAACTGTAAATTGATACATTTGTTTACAGTTTAAAACCCCCCAACTCTTTAATAATCAAAACGACGCAAGTGAAGATCTTAAATGTTGTTTAGTATACATACCTCCAAGGTGTTCAAATTACTCCCATGATGATCCTTTTAGGGAACTTCAAAACGAATTGTTTAGATATTGCTCAAATAGCAAAAACATTATTTTGTTTGGAGATATTCAAGATGTAAAAATATTGTTGACTTTACATGCATTGATAACTATATTTCTGAAATGTACGACTTACAAATATTTAAAGGGAAGATGCCGAAGTATTTAACAATTTAATTTGTATAATGTACCTATGCAACATTTTGAAAGATATTTTATGTTCTTCTGGTTACTCGGGAATCAGGGATAGCCAGATGTTTGCCAATGCAAAGTGGTTGCTTAAGTCTTCTTATCAAAGGTTAAACTATGTTTTTATTCAAAAATAGAGGGCCGAAATTGATAGAACATCAAACACAAATATATATAAACTGTTAAAAACAGATTTGAGACAAAGTAACTATATACAACTATTGCCTGACGTTTTATGCAAACTATTTATATATTTTATAACTCGAAATCATCGCTCGCCTTTTGAAGTAGGGAAATGGAGAGGGGTACCCGTTAACGAAAGAAAATATGTAAATTGCAATGATATAGGTGATGAATTTCATTATCTTCTAATTTGTCCTGAGTTTAGTGAAATGAGGAAGAACTGTATGAATAAATTATATTATAATCGCCCAAATATTCTGAAATTCACATCATTATTATCAGTTGAAAATTATGAGGAACAAAAAAAACTTAGTTTATTCATGGATAAAATAATAAAGAATGTAAGATAACAATAACTTCCTTAAGAAATTAAATAAGGATGACCAATACAGTGCTACATTTTGTTTCGGTAGAACGGTGCGTCTTTGGTCGAAACATTTTTTATAACACTTTTTTTTCAATATTGTTTTAATACCCGTGACTTGATCTATTATTATGATAACGTTTTGTTTCTCTACAGCTATTTTACGCTTGCAAAAATTCTTGCTTTTCATCTCGCATTAGCACAATAAACAATCGCTTTGTCAACTGAGACATTTTTCTTCCAATGATTTAGGTCTCCTGACACCTCACAGGAAAAATGCAATCAGATTATAATAGAAGCATGGTCTCAATCATTTATTAATAAATGAAGCTTTATCCCTATAGGTTTTTTCCTAAGATTTTGATATTGTGATGGGTACGGTCATTCACATTTATCGTTTATTGATTATATGATGATTTGTATCCTTGGAAAATATTCCAATTGTTGTGAAACGTCATCACATGTAAACAAATCAATATGTTAGAGCCGATGAAAAGCCCGTTGTACCGTAGATTTCGAAGTTTTCAAAATATCGTTGACAAATCAGTTCTATAAAACAGGTTTGTTTGTTGGAACATTGTAATGGATATAGAAGGTAGCACTATGTTAGTGAATTACTGCAGATTTTCAAAACAGGATTTTTTAAACATCTTCTCACATTGCAGGAAAATGGCCACCAACGGTGAAGACGTTTATAAATGTTGCACCCCAATGAGGTGACAGTGGTTACTGTCAACAAGGCGGACAAACAGAGATCCGCAATATCCCCTTCAGCCTGAATGGGATGCAATATTTTCTTATACCAAACACTTTTTTCACATTTTATGGTAAGTAAACATGGTAAACCGTACCACAATAGAGAGACCGCGTTTAACTTTGCCTTTTAATGAATTATCACTGTCTCCATTAAATAAATTGTGAAAATCGTAGCAGCCACATATGGACATCGCGACCAGTACTGGTCGCATACTTTTTTTTCAAACCTGTCACTTTATTTTCATCCGTCTCGCCCCATGCATTCAGCTTCACAATTTTTGCAATTTCATCTCCAGTCTTTATCTCGTCCATTTTAAATATTATGTAGACAAAAAATAAAACTATTCTAATGAAAATGAGTAAAACGTTCACTTAATACTGTTTACTGGAATATTAGACACAACTATTTTATTAGTTAATTATTTTTCCTCTATCACAACTCTTTGCTTATACTAGTTATACATATGATCATGTAAATGCTGCTTCGATACCGAAACAAGTGAACTCAGCCACTTTCCAGCTCAGATGTTTTTGTTCTAGTTTTTGTTCCAATGATTCAAATCATGGGTCATATCATGGTGGACAATTAAAATAACTGGAGCGTGGTTGTATTACTTCATTGTGTCCGTTGGCACAATGGTCTGAACGTCAGAAGCCATTGTGACCAGAGAGCCATTATATCCGAGGATAAAATAACGTGTCGTCCCAAGCGTCATTTGTTTACTGTAAGGGTGATTGTATATAGTTTAAATTCTAGCTAGGATCGATATTGTGTTAATTATCGAAATATTTAAAAAAGTATTTCCCACTTCACCTTACCAGTCAACGTTCAATTAGTTGTCCAGGTATTTCAATCGTTTATAGTGGCACAGCAGACGATATGTCGGTCACTGGAAGTATTGAATAGGGATTATCGGGCGAGGGCTGAACAATAGGTACAATTATTTGCGGACGCATGGTGTTGACCAGACAATTAATTATAATTCCTCTATATTTAACGAATTCAAAATATTAAGTTTAAATGTATGTGGCTTAGCTTCAAAACTAAAAAATTCTGAATTTGTTTCTTTTTTAAAAACAAGATGATATTGTTGGTTTGCAAGAGACAAAAAATGATATTACAGATAGTATCATTATTCCCGGTTCAAAGTGCATTTGTTTAATAGAAAAAACACTATCTAGATGTCGGTCTGGTAGGTATTGCTCTTTTGATAAGAAATGAAGCAGTGACAATTGATACAAACATGAACTGTAAATTGATACATTTGTTTACAGTTTAAAACCCCCCAACTCTTTAATAATCAAAACGACGCAAGTGAAGATCTTAAATGTGGTTTAGTATACATACCTCCAAGGTGTTCAAATTACTCCCATGATGATCCTTTTAGGGAACTTCAAAACGAATTGTTTAGATATTGCTCAAATAGCAAAAACATTATTTTGTTTGGAGATATTCAAGATGTAAAAATATTGTTGACTTTACATGCATTGATAACTATATTTCTGAAATGTACGACTTACAAAAATTTAAAGGGAAGATGCCGAAGTATTTAACAATTTAATTTGTATAATGTACCTATGCAACATTTTGAAAGATATTTTATGTTCTTCTGGTTACTCGGGAATCAGGGATAGCCAGATGTTTGCCAATGCAAAGTGGTTGCTTAAGTCTTCTTATCAAAGGTTAAACTATGTTTTTATTCAAAAATAGAGGGCCGAAATTGATAGAACATCAAACACAAATATATATAAACTGTTAAAAACAGATTTGAGACAAAGTAACTATATACAACTATTGCCTGACGTTTTATGCAAACTATTTATATATTTTATAACTAGAAATCATCGCTTGCCTTTTGAAGTAGGGAAATGGAGAGGGGTACCCGTTAACAAAAGAAAATATGTAAATTGCAATGATATAGGTGATGAATTTCATTATCTTCTAATTTGTCCTGAGTTTAGTGAAATGAGGAAGAACTGTATGAATAAATTATATTATAATCGCCCAAATATTCTGAAATTCACATCATTATTTTCAGTTGAAAATTATGAGGAACAAAAAAAACTTAGTTTATTCATGGATAAAATAATTAAAGAATGTAAGATAACAATAACTTCCTTAAGAAATTAAATAAGGATGACCAATACAGTGCTACATTTTGTTTCGGTAGAACGGTGCGTCTTTGGTCGAAACATTTTTTATAACACTGACAAAATGCGCTCTGCATTTCGTTTCTGTAGGGCTGCAGAAATATAGCATTAGTTTAAAAACCTGTTAACTTTTATTTTATTTTTATATCAAGACAAACATGCTGTCTAATTATCTGAAACGATGTTTGCAAAATAATTGTTATGGTTATTATTATTGTTATTATTATTATTATTATTATTATTATTACTCCTGTAACATCTATTCAGGGAGTAAGTATATTTAGTATACTCATATTTTTATTAGAACTCCATAAACCGCACTGTTAGATAGTTTGTATATAGTCGTTTCCTGATATATACGTGTTTAGAATTATATTTGATCTGTCGCCATTGATATACATGTATTTTGTAACTGTTGCTTATGCTGTTCATATGTATGAACCTAAGTGAATAAAGAATTGGAATTGAATAGTAGTTTATAGCGCTAAAATAAATTGAAAATGTTAAAAAATCAATGGAAATACTTACTAGGAAATAATTTAATTTATACTGAGTTCAAAATGGTTCGTAAAAGGTATGCAAGTAGCTGGTATTCAGAACAAGTATATAGAGAATATTATGTCAGTGCCTTTTACTATCAAGTTTATTAGGCGAGGCTTTGACAACGAATAATTCTTCGTTTTTGTGCCGAGCCTAATAAACTTGACAGTAAAAGGCACTGACATAATATTATATTTATCATATAGATTATCCACATTTTTTGTATGAATTACTATTATTACCTATTTTTCAGAATGTTACGTTTATCTTAACGCCGAGGGATTCCGCATTGATTTGCACTATTGGTCAACTTGCCTAATAAAGCAAAATTTATGAGGTCACCCCTTTATTAGGCAGAAAAGTGCATATCTGCATGATAAACACTGATGTTAGTCGATGACATGTTTACTTGATATAGTGACGTATGTACAGTAATTATCACTAAATCATCAATACAAGTTAAGACTATGATTGCGGATCAGTCAAATACTTTACGAATGTTGCACAGCTTTTAAATACGAATTAGACGTGGGAATCATGGCTCATGGTAATATGTATCTACCATAGAGCCATGATTCCAATGCTTTGACAGATCGGTAGGACCCCGTACCGACCCGAGTACACACTGTTTCGGCGAGGTTTCTGAAGATATCACGCAATGTCTGTATAAACAACCACCGTTTTTCAATAGAACAAACCTTACACACCACTGCATAAAACTCATCATAGAGAAAAATGACACATCTTTAGAAACCTCCCTTGATGGGGTCGATCCTGATACCCTACCCTATTATATAAATGATCGCATCGTAGCTCTATGGCAGGTACACCCCATCTACGATCGCAGCGAAATAAGAATTAAATAGCAGTGTAACTGCTTTATTACGTAATTTATCATGCAGAATGCACTTTTCTGCCTAATAAAGGGGTGACCTAATAAATTTTGCTTTATTAGGCACTGATCAATTAAGCAAATAAGTGCGGAATCCCCCGGCGTTTATTATACGTAACGTTATCTGACGTCATTTACGTAACGTTATCTGACGTCATAAAACAAACAAAAAACAACAACATGGCAGCGTCCTCGATAAGCGTTACATTCTGCGTAATAGATAATAATAGTAATTCATACAGAAAATGTGGATATAATAATCTACATGATAAATAGAATATTATGTCAGTGCCTTTTACTATCAAGTTTAATAGGCTCCGCACGAAAACGAAGAATGTCTCGGCAGAGCCTCGTCATTCTTCATTTTCTAAAATTCGTCTAATAAACTTGATAGTAAAAGGCACTGACATAATATTCTCTATATATACATGTACTCAGGTTATTTAGCTCTGCTACAGAGGGAGATGATAAAAAGGAATCTGCAATCAGTTGTACTGGAAGTAAATAAAATCCCAGTGAACCCTGTATAAATTTTTATCAACCTCTCTAGTTGGTCATTTTTCAAAATGAAGTTCAAACTAAGATCACTAACATACTCTAAGTGATGTGCCTTCCTCTCTAGAAAACTGCTGAGAAAAAGTAGGGGTCATTGGCGTATAAGAAAATAAAAGTCTAACCTGTGTTGCCACGTGAACTAACTGTATTCATTCGGCACCTCTTACATGTATTCTACTTTCATTTTCAAAACTTTCAAGTTGATAAATAAAATCATCATATAGCCATGAAAATGGTGCTTATCTCTCACAAACAAGTCAATAAAGCCATTATTATTACTTCAATTATTGTTTAATTGATGTGTCATTATCTTATGCAAAACATGTGTGCATGACGTCCTTGATACTAAATATATTGATGTATAAATAAAAGGGTGTATGGTGTGGGTGTGCACTCGCGCACCTGTGTGCGTTTATGAAGTGCGTTTGACGATGCACCAACAAAGAAACAATGTCATCTGACACCATAAAGAAAGAACATTCAAGTGTGCATCGAGATATTGAATGCATCGAGATATGGAATGCACAAGGTACATATAGAGCTTTCTCACCGACATAGCTCAGTAGAGTCAATTCGAGTTCTGCAACATTGTCTCCACGCAGTTGCCTAACACAAAAGAGATGTTGGTCTTATTACCTGGGGTCTTCAACTTTAAGTTTTCAAACTATTTAATATGACTTAAGCTACTTGCCAAATAGTTTATAGTCACATTCATTATTTGGGAACTGAAAATAATGAATAAGAATAAAAATGATAAGATATAATCTCGTTAAAGTGACAAGTGTTTGTTTTGTGGATATTTAACCGGTGTCATTATTCGCTCTATTATTTTAAACCAGACATATGAAATTATGTGTCTGGTTACAAATTGAATAGTTTTACATATTCAAAAGATAGTCGGTAAACTTATATTTTACAATATTACGCAGTTTGAATAGTAGGTATTTCTCTCACTCAGTGGATGTTGCAGTATGAATTAATTGTTGAAATAAAACGCTGTGTAATTAACTATTATATCGCATTTTAATAATGGTGTTATATATAATGGAGATGTTATGATTACATAAGCTTTCTGCCGTACAAATTCAGGGTTAGAAATTTGTATGATATAAGGCTTATTTATTTTCAATCTTAATGTTTTAAGAACATAAACAACTGATACAGTATACCGTCTAGTATTTATCACGTCACTGAACATATCAATCAGTTCCATGTGGATCTAGCAGATGATGATGAACACCACATATTCGTTTAAAATGTATGACTCCTGTAGGCGAGAATGGGCCTTCCCAGAGAATAGACTAGCCACCCAGTATCTATATGTATTATGAGCAAAAAACGCTTTAAATTATCTTTTAAACTACTTATTTTAATAAGTATTATTTAGTTCATATAAATCAGTCACTATTGAAAAATGTCGGCGTATAAACCAGCATCCGCCAACGATATAACGTATATTAGTAGCAGTTTCTTATCAATAACAGACCTTGAACCCCAGCGGGAGTCCTGCTGTGCCAATTAGTTCTTATCAGAATGTGCACAGTTTTAGCGAGAAAGACGCAGTTTTGTTGTATCTTATAGACTTCGTTTGATGGGCGCCTTTAGAGGTGCACTGATAGTTTAGTTTCTTTTGATTTTGTATATGTTTTCACAAGTGTATTGCTGTACGTTTATGTTTTATGTTTTATGTTTATAACTCTCTGATGAAGCCGTAAAGGAGGAAACCGTTTAGAATATTAAGTTGTAAAGCACTGTTGAACAATAATTTTTTCCATACCATACCGACACACTGTTGTTACAGATGTGATCGTTATTAGTTATTATAGGACTGAAATGCTATTAGATTTTAAATGTTGCATAAGGTATGCCCTTCCCACCCCCACCATCCTTATATTTTATTATATTCTCAATCGTTTCAAAATGTTAAATCGTTCAATTATATGCATGGCCGGGCCTAGATATAGAGGATATGTGGCATAATATGTAAGGATATAATATAGGGTATGGGGACATACTATGTAATTTATTGTTTTATATAGAGGGTATGTGGACATAATATTTAAGGATATAATATAGGGTATGGGGACATAATATGTAATGTTATAGAGGGTTTGCGGACGGAATATATAGGGTATTGGGACATAATATTTAAATATATGGGAACATAATATGTAAAGATATAGAGGGTATGGTGACATAATATGTATGGATATATAGGGAATGGGGACATAATATGTAAATATATATAGGGTATGGGGCATATGTAAGGATATATAGGGTACGGTGACATACAGTGTAAGAATATAGAGGTTATGCGGACATAATATGCAAGGAAATTAGGATATGGGAACAAAATATGTGAGGACATACAGGGTATGGGGACTTAATATGCAAGGATACATAGGGTACCGAAAATACAGTGTAAGATACATAGGTTGCGGAGACATTATTAGTTATTAGGATTCTTGACAGTGGACATAGGCTCACATTCCCTGCCTGGAAACTATATTCACCCGAGCCGTTAGGCGAGGTGGAATATACTTTCCAGGCAGGGAATGTGAGCCCATGTTCCCTGTCAAGATCCTTATAACGAATTTGTCATACTTCAAAGTTGTTATCATTTATTTAAAAAAAAAAAAACAGTCAAAAACACGTTTTCATTTTTATTTCGCCAATTTCCCCGTAACGTGCCTCTAACTAGACGTTGTTTATTTTCGTGACGTCATCGCTCTAACGTCGTTACATTTAGCGGATTTTTTCATAAAATAAACGTATTTTATCACTATGTTAATGTTTTATTATCTGTAAAATTGCAAAAAAAAAATATTACGATTATTTCAGACGTTTACACACAATGGAAAACGCAGAAAAACAAAAGAAAGGAAACAATCGGCGGTTTCCAAAACGAATCGGCAACGTTATCGTCGCAATTTTGTTTTGTGTATTGCAGGTATGGGGTACCTACGGGGAAATTGTCCAACGTTGCGAGACGTAGACATGACATGGGCTCATGTCATGACATGGGCTCATGTCTACGGCCCATTGACCAATGAAATCCCGAGAATTTTCTTTGCAGTATAACAAAATAATATATAGGATATGTGCTGGGAACATAATATGTACGAATATATAGGGTATGGGGACCTAATATGTAAGGCTATAAAGGGCACGTAGCATACAATATAAGGTTATAGACTACAAAGGGTATACGACTATTTGTTAATGTTTGTTCATGAATATTTATTTTTCTTTTCATTAGTGAATATAACTCCCAATTCTCTGTTATTTAATGCTATACTTGTTACAACAGTTAATTTGAAACATAAATCGTGTATCTATTTGTACGTTACGTTACCATTACTATTTAATTAAATTAATAATAAGATCATGATTATGATATCCGTGAGATTTAAATTAAAAAACAACAACACATTTTCTGATATTATATATATATTCTAATGTTGTCATCACAAGCATGTTCCCTTTTGCATTCTACATTTCGATCAAATGAGTGTAGCATTAAATAGCCAACCTTTAAAGGACACTTACAGTGGTTTAATAATCGCTTTTACCATATTTTAAAAGGTCATAACTGCCAGATATAACTTTTAGATGAAAATATTCCTTTCCGATTATTTAATAACATAAGGTCGTAAGATTACATTGTCAAAATTAAAACGTTTGAAATAACAAATACTATATGTTTTGAGAAAGCAAACTACAGCTTATGTCATTTGAGATTGTTCATAGAATTCACAGTTGGTACTGTCAGTCAGTTTTTTTACACTTTCCCAAAAAGTATGATTTTTCACTTACGACGTTATAATTCTAGACCATCGATCCTATATAGAGGCGAATTATGCATATTTTGAAAGTAGCTAGACAAGCCGGACAAAAGAATAACATTTTCCGCAGAGGTAGTTTAGGTCATAAAGTTCAAATTAAAAAAGAAGGCCATCTCTGGAATTCTATCTGTACATAATGTATAATAAAACTACTCTTTAAAGAAAAATCTATAGTTTTTTTCTCTCAAAATTTGGTTATGTTACTGATTACATTTCTGTGAAATTCAATTAAACAGCATTCTTATAGTCATAACATGTATGCTACATTTCTTTCCCATTTAAACTATTTAAGCATCTTGGAAATATAATTCAAAATGTGTTCCTCTTGTTTAAACTATTCCGACAGTTACAGACAAGCAGACGCTATTGTCTTTATTAATAACATTATGTCAAAATCGTTTTTAAATATATAAATTATCCGTGCACTTCAATAAACTAGACATAGTTCTGATTATGTATGACTATTCCACCATACTTTATAAAAAATAATTCCTGGATCATAATAATATAAATTAGGACCGTGCACGTGTGCCCAGGCCTGCATATAGTTTGACAAGGACAACGTTATGATGTAATAAAGTATGAGAGGGTGAAGAGTAAATGTAAGAGTTATTTCGTGTCGTAGGCTGTGACTAAATGGATATGAACGCACACGCACGCACGCACGCACGCAAGCGATCACGCACGCACGCACGCACGCACACACACATTACATGCAGACAGGCAGACCGACAGACAGACAGACAGACGTATGGCCGGCCGGACGTTCTGACGGATGGCATGTACACTATGGGGATTTTGATAGTTGTTTTCTTCTTAACGCATTATATGAACTTAAAGGACAAACAAATCAGAACATGTTTTAATTATTTACAGATCAACAGATTATGCTTTACATTCAAGTATGAAAACTGGTCAATCGTTGTGTTTGAAGGGTACACAGAAAAATAATAGTATATGTATATAAAGAAGGATAAATGGGTAGGTACGGAGAAAAATCTGTTTTACCAGTGACATGTCAATGTAAATGGAGGGACGATTTTGTTTTGTTTTGTTGTTGTTGTTTTTTGTTTGGCAAATAAAGAAACTATGTCAAGATTCATCAGTTTGTTGCGAGAATGACTGGATTTCGTTACAGGCAGAAAAATACTGCGAGACGTACGTAATGACAGTCGTATTTGTTTTAAGTATGAACAGGTAAATTCAATAAATAATTGTATGGATTGTTCAAAACATTCCACTCGGGAAAATCTATCCTTTAACTTGAAATAACACAGATCTGTTATCCCTTCAAAATGTGCAAGCGTGAAATTTAATATTCGAATACATAAGTCGACATTGTTTGTCAAACATTTCAATTTACCTCAGAGGGTTTGTAGTCTTATCTAGACTGTATTGAATATGCTATCTATTGATAAACATTGTCAAGTGGAGTGTAAACAAATTATGGAAATGCGGCTGAAGACTTGATTCAGTTCAAACAGCTTTATCTTTGTCTGTCTAATATGATAAAGTAAGGGAAGACGAAGTTATTTAATATAAAGAAATACACTGTGTAAATGGTGTTTTTGAAGCACGATTACACACTTTGATTGTTTCTGATTTAAAATAAGAAATGTATTTATTGTGTAGCACAAACTTTATATTATTTCAATATAAAACTGAAATAATGTTGTTAAATCAGACGGCATATTTTTATATAGTGTCAAGTATTACATTTTTAATGAAAATAACATAAACCCGGAAGAAAACAGAATAATCATCAATGTGCACCACCAAATAATGTGAATCAAAGGACACATTCTTCAATATGATCACAAACATTAGTCGCCGACTCGTGGTAAGAATCACATGACTGGATATCATGCGTAGTTTAATCGTCAGAAATGTTGCGATTGGTAAACGCTGAATGAACGAACGCAAATGCATTTTCTCCGTTTGTGCATTTAAACGCACACATAAATTATGCGTTCGTTCCGTGCATTTAAATGAACGTTAGTTTCGTTTATAAACGCTGAAGGCATTCAAAAACGCAAATGATTTGCATTTAAAAAATGCATTCATAAAAATGAAATGCAAACGGAATGCAAACGGAATGCAAAAGAAACGCAAACGGAATGCATTTTTGGGGTACTTGAACGCAACTGGGTCTGTATCAGGTACAATGGGTAAAGAAAACAGTTGATATGCAATTTCAGTTTAGGCCGTTATACTAACTCCAAAGAATTTTGGTCTTGGAAAACTATATTTCAAAATAAGGATGAGAACGATGAAAAATTCCGTCTTACTTAACAGCAATCAATGACGAAAGGTCAGTGGGGCAATGGTTATGAAGAAATATCGCAACTCTTGCGAAAGCTGCAAAAATCATAATATACGATATTCTAAGCCCCACATCCCCGCAGTTTAACTGCTTCAGACCCATGCAATCTTGTGTTTCGATGTTGCTTCATGGTAGTGGTAAGGGTGATTAAGATACAAATGCTCTATAACCATGAATGAGAAAAATGGTCTTATAGAAATTACAGCACCCAAACGCAATGGCACCGTAGATCCACACTGTAACAGAAATAGCAAATTAACTATACAATGAAAGAGACAATGCATAACAGAAAGAGTGGTGAAGACAGGGTTTGGAACGGTCAGTAGGCAATAAGGCTCACTGGTCGGCGTATGTCGATTTTAAGTGTACACAACCCCGCTATAATCCTGTCTTCGTACTCAAATTGACGAGACAGTGTAAATAAAATTACATCCCATTAAAACAAAATCTCTTGAAAGAAACGAACATTACATTTTTTGTTTCAAAAATACGTTTCTGGCAGATATTTTCATATCGTGGTGAAAAATAAAATCAAACGAAAAGGAAGAATGCATAAGCAAAGAAATATTATGGAATCATTCTGAAATCAAGATTTTAAATAAAACAATATGTTATAACAAATGGTTCGATAAAGGTATAAAACACATTGGGCCTTTGTTTTTCTATTCTTTGTTTTACGAACGGCCAGAATCCATGAATGTCGTAGGAGGAGGGAAAACATAAAAATAACATTCCATTTGATTTCAATGATTTTATTGTTTGGTCGGAAAACAAATTATTATGTGAAAATACATACTGACAGCATACTTTTGATTAACGTTGATTATCAGTTTTTGTTTTTCAGTAAACAAAAAAATAAATCATGCAAATTATTTGTTTATATATATTTTAAAAGTATCTGACATTTAAACATTTAAACAAATCCTTGTGTGGCTGTCTAAACCCATGTGCGTGCTTAAAATGGCATATAGGCACTTATAATTAAAATGATCCCAATAAAAAATCCGAAGATGAACTACATGTATGCTTGCCGATTAATATTTAAGTATAATACTAAATATCATTTGAATAAAATCAAATCGTTCTGAACAATATACATGGAATAAACAATAATATACAGTTTCACAAATTTGTGAGCAATTTGCAACTTTCAATTTTCAATTTTAGACACTTTTCGTAAAACTGCCACTGTCCAATGAAATGTGTCGATACGTTATAATAATTCTAACAGTGATTTTGGTTGGATAAATGAGTCTATCGATACGTTAGTGCTTAGTTTTTTCCTATCGTTCATGCTATTGTTTACTCGGGCAAGTTCCTGATGTCTTTTGTAAATGGCGGTTCAAACTTGCAGTGGAGGAAATAAAAAAAAGACTATTTTTCCATTTTTTTCTTCTGAAAATGGGATTTTTTGAGAGAAAGGTTCGTAAAACATAGAATAAAAAAGACCTAGGGCAGATTTCAGAACAAAACAGTTTTATCCATTTGAATATTTTACTGAATTATATAAATTCAAGCATCAGGCTGTCTTAAATATTCATCATTGATATCAAGTATACCAAAAGAATGAAAAACTAAATTAAACCGTGAAAATATAAGTTTCATGAGGGGAAACAGACCCACAGAAAAACTTATTAAATCCAAACAAACAAATAAGTTCCTTTACAATTACCAGCTACAGTATGATACTGACATTGATATAGCCCTACAGAAAAAATGGGAAAACATGTTCCCTAATGTTGAATTAGACTGGAGAACAATATACTTACAAACTTTTAAAATAACCATAGATATAAAATTAAGAAAGGTTAAATACAAATATCTCTTTAGAATTATTCCAACAAATAAATTACTTCTAATCTATGCGATTTTTGTAATATGTATGTCGAGAATATAAAACATTTATTTTGGGAATGTACCAAAACACAAATGTTTTGTACTGAAGTGGCATTATTTTTTACTGCAAGAAATGTAAATATTACATTTAATTTTCAAACAATATCTTATGGCATAAATGATATACATGTCCATAAACAATCCTATAATTGTGTCATTCTGTGTGCTAAATACTATGTTTTTGAAAATAAGTGTAGACAGACAAGTCCTAGATACGAACTATTTATTGTCTGTCTTTCAAAACGAATCGATATTGAAAAACAAATAGCAGTGATGCATGATAAAACACAACAACACAACTTAAAATGGAGTCACTTTTTAAATATCATATAAATCCTGTCTCTCTTCTTTCCATTCACTTCCTGCTGGTACAAATGAGTGGGCGGTTGAGTGTATATAGGTGTTTGTTTATGTGCGTGAGCGAGCACGCATGCCAATGAGCGTACGTGGGTGTATAAGAAGTGCGTGTTTGAGAGCGTGCGTGCATGTGAGAAAAAAGACAGCAACAATAATTGTATCACATATTTGTATGTAGAATAAAAAACTGAGCAAACAATTTATGCATGGTATTATATTTCAGGTAAAGCGTGCTATAACAACTCTAAAATAGTGATTAGTGTACTGTATATCTAGATTTAAAACACTATACGATAGAGATGTATGAATACAAACTATAGTTAAGCTAAATGTATGTCACACACTAGTATGTATCAATTGTAACAGGAAACTATTTGGACATAGACATTGTTTGTACTTATTAAATGCTCAAAAAAACATGCTATGCTAGAATTGTATGAATAAGAACCAATAATCATGAATTGTTTGCATATTATAAGTGTTATATACTTTAAAAAATTTGATATAATAAAACAAGTTCATTATACAACAAGAGGCCCAAGAGGGCCTGTGGACGCTCTACTGGCTCTAGATAAAGTTTATGTATAAGGGGCCATAACTCTTTCAAATATCGTTCAACCAGAACATGGTGAAGATATATACAACTAGGCTTGGTACTGATTGTCCCTGACAAGTTTCGCTGAAATCCAGCCAGAGGTTCAGGAGAACTAGTCTGTACAAAATTAGTGTATTAAAACCTTTAAGGGATCATAACTGCCAAAATACATTCAACCAAAACATGGCACTGACAGGTGCAACTAGGCTTGGTACTGATCATCCACAACAAGATTCGTTGAATTGCAGCAAGGAGTTCAGAAGAGACTAATCTTGACAACGTTTGGCTATTAAAACCTTTAAAGGGCCATAACTCTGCCAAACATCATTCAACCCGAATATGGCGACGATATGCACAACTAGGCTTGAAAGGTAGCGCCGTGGTGTAATGGTTAGCATTGCGGCTTAGTAACCCAGGGATCGCGCGTTCAATCCCAGCCAGGACCGAATTTGGGTTAATTATCGAAATATTTCAAAAGTATTTCCTACCTTACCAGTCCTTCGGATGAGACTTAAAACCTAGGTCTGCTCGCTAAAATGCTTAGTGCAATACAGCGAGGATAAATAAACGCTTATACGTACAACTAGGCTTGATACTGATCATCCTTTTCAAGTTTCGTTAAAATCCAGTCAGGGGTTCAGGAGAACTAGCCCAGAAAATATTTGTGTATCAAAAACATTTAAAGGGCCTTAACTCCATCAAAAATCTGTTAACCGGAATGCCACGATGATATGCACAACTATGCTTGCTGCTGATTATCCCTGTAAAGTTTTGTTGAAATGTGGGGAGGCGTTCAGGAGAACTAGTCCAGACAAAGTTTGTTTATTAAAACCTTTAAAGGGCCATAACGCTGCCAAAAATCATTCAACCGGAACACGGCAATGATTTGCACAACTAGACCTGATACTGATCATCCTTGTCAAGTTTCGTTAAAATCCAGCCAGGGGTTCAGGAGAACTAGCCCGGAAAATGTTTGTGTATCAGAAACCTTTAAAGGGCCATAACTCCACCAAAATCTGTTAACTGGAATGCGACGATGATATGCACAACTATGCTTGGTGCTGATCATCCCTGTAAAGTTTGGTTGAAATGTGAGGAGACATTCAGGAGAACTAGTCCAGACAAAGTTTGTGTATTAAAACCTTTAAAGGGACATAACTCCGCCAAAATCATTCAACCAGAACATGGTGATGACATGTACAACTAGGCTTGGTACTGATCATTCTTGAAAAGTTTCACTGAAATCTGGCCGAATGAAGGCCCTTTCTTCTTAATGAGGCCAAAATAAAGCATATTTCAGAAAATCAAGGGCCATAACTCCGGTGTAAATGGTCCAATCTGGCTGGTATTGAAATTTGTTGGAGCTTTCATTGATAGTAACAATCTGGTAAAGTTTGGTAAAGATCGGATGAAAAATGAAAGCCCTATCGTATTAACAAGGCAAAACATAGCATATTTAACTAAATCAAGGGCCATAACTCCGCTGTTCTGGTCCGATCTGGTCGGTTTTCGAATTTGTCCGAGCTTTCATTTATATTAACAATCTGGTAAAGTTTGGTAAAGATCGGACGAAAAACGAAGGCCCTATCGTAATATAGCATTTTTAACTAAATCAAGGGCCATAACTCCGCTGTTGCTGGTCCGATCTGGCTGGTTTTCGAACTTGTCCAAGTTTTCATTGAAATTAACAATCTGGTAACGTTTGGTAAAGATCGGATGAAAAATGAAGCCCCTATCGTCTTAACGAGGCAAAATATAGCCTTTTAACTAAATCAAGGGCCATAACTCTGCTTTTACTGGTCCGATCTGGCTGGTTTTCGAATTTGACCGAGCTTTTATCGCTATTAACAATCTGATAAAGTTTGGTAAAGATCGGATGAAAAATGAAGGCCCTATCGTCTTGAGGCAAAATATAGCATTTTTAACTAAATCAAGGGCCATAAATCCACTGTTACTGGTCCGATATGAATGGTTTTCGAACTTGTCCGAGCTTTCATTGATTTTAACAATCTGATAAAGTTTGGTAAAGATCGGAAGAACAATGAAGCCCCTATCGTCTTAACGAGGCAAAATATAGCATTTTTAACTAAATCAAGCTTTCATTGATATTAACAATCTGTTTAAGTTTGGTAAAGATCGGATGAAAAATGAAGGCCCTATCGTCTTAACGAGACAAAAGTTAGCAGACGACGGACGACGGACGGACGGACGACGGACAACACCCTATCCCATAAGCTCTGCTGGCCCTTGGCCAGTAGAGCTAAAAATCAAGGGCCATAACTCCGTTGTTACTGGTCCGATCTGGCTGATTTTCAAACTTGGCCGAGCTTTCATTGACATTAACAATCTGATAAAGTTTGGTAAAGATCGGATGAAAAATGAAGGCCCTATCGTCTTAACGAGGCAAAATATAGCATTTTGAACTAAATCAAGGGCCATAACTCCGCTGTTACTAGTCTGATATGAATGGTTTTCGATCTTGTCAGAGCTTTCATCAATATTAACAATCTGATCAAGTTTGGTAAAAATCGGATGAACTATGAAGCCTCTATCGTCTTAACGAGGCAAAATATAGCATTTTTAACTAAATCAAGGGCCATAACTCCGCTGTTACCTGTCCGATCTGGCTGGTTTTCGAACTTGTCCGAGCTTTCATTGATATTAACAATCAGATAAAGTTTGGTAAAGATTGGATGAAAAATGAAGGCCCTATCGTCTTAACGAGGCAAAATATAGCATTTTTAACTCAATCAAGGGCCGTAACTCCACTGTTACTGGCTGGTTTTCGAACTTTCATGGATATTAACAATCTGTTAAAGTTTGGTAAGGATCGGATGAAAAATGAAAGCCCTATTGTCTTAACGAGGCAAAATATAGCATTTTTAACGAAATCAAGGGCCATAACTCTGCTGTTACCAGTTAAATCTGGCTGGTTTTCGAACTTGTCCGAGCTTTTATTAATATTAACAATCTGGTAAAGTTTGGTAAAGATTGGATGAAAAATAAAGGCCCTATCGTCTTAACGAGGCAAAATATAGCATTTTTAACTAAATCAAGGGCCATAACTCTGCTGTTACTAGTCCGATCTGGCTGGTTTTCGAAATTGTCCGAGCTTTCATTGATATTAACAATCTGTTTAAGTTTAGTAAAGATCCGGTGTTAACGAGACAAAAGTTAACAGACGACGGACGACGGACGGACGACGGACGACGGACACCACACCATCCCATAAGATCTGCTGGCCGTTGGCCAGTAGAGCTAAAAAACCTCTAACAATAAAGTCCACATCCAAAGAAATTAGGAAACGATACACGTATTTGTTATTGTAAATATATAGTTACAGCCAAAGAGAAAACCAATCTAGGGTACGAAAAGAAAACCCGAGGGACGAAGGTTCATGCACCAACCTACCCTTATATCGCATCCTTTTCTCACGAATTTCCTGATTAATTTTGTAAAATGATCAGGAAATCCGTTTGACCCCTTTAATTTCCGAAGTTTACAGATCACATTTCCATAACATAACAGTTGTGATATTCCTAGCCTCAGAAATGTTTTTAGGTTCGTGTTCTACTTTTCAAGCAGGTTTTCGTTGCGGCGATATAACTTTGAGAAAGACCAACCTCGTTTATGATAATGAAAAACTTGCTGAAGGAGTTTACTTGTACTAATTTGAAATCGATATTTTAAATCCATAACATCGTTACATGCCCTAGCAAAACGAATTAGCCCGGAGATATAAACCCCGTAAGATGTAGCACGAGGTACGTCCCCATCTAAATGTGGTTAAATATGTCAAAGTTCAATTCATCGAGGAATGCTGCTATGGTATCCGAACTGTTGACTTTATTCAACGTGAGCTATGGTGGATAAATATTAGTGACCAAATGATCAAAGGATTATCTATATTTAGGTTGTCATCCAGATACCGAGATTATTAAACGTATCAATAATTTATCTATGGCTAGCAGGTGACAAGCTCAACATGAATCGTTCAATAACAGTATATAAACGAGTCTGTGACAAGTGGCGCACAGTTAATACCCATAGGAATACCAACAACCTGGCGGTAAAAGGTTTTACCGCATCTAATAAAGATGGTATCTAAAAAATGCTCTACAAACATCGGCGCAAGTCCACATGTTATACCTATCATTAGGGCGTTTGTAAAGAAAGTCCTGACATTATTACAAACAACTAAAGTAGTGCCTTCCTTGGCAAATGTCTTCTGTATAAGCTGAATATTTATCTTTGATCAGGTTATGAGTCTGTGAGTTTCGTTCCTCTACAGGAAAAAGGTCCCCCAGTTCAGAACAAAGTACCTTTATTACAGAATTGCATACCATCGTTATCACATTATATAGGCGCCAATGTACACAAACAAGATAAAAATAACCCTGATCCAGCAATTGAGTAAACCGCTAAGCACCGCACCGTTTTCAAAGGGTCATTTCATGGTACAGGCATCAGTCTGGCACAGTCCCCAACATTATCCAACATTGGTGAGCCAAAAGGACGTGATTGTCCACAAGAGTAAAAAAGACATAGAATGTTATACGCATGTACCTGCTGTTGAACTCGATTTTAAAAAGGCATATGTTCCCGAAATTTCGATTGAATACAATCAAAGGTCTACTAATGTTGGATGGAACCTACGTTAGCTTATTTTCCCAAATCTGTACTTGACAAAAGTGACAGTATTTCCTGGGCTTTATAACCACGCTTTCTACAGTCTCAGACAAAATAATCCCAAATATGTGTTAGTGAACGATTGCCTCTCTTCGTTAAGAAAGCTGCTACAGCAGCAGTGATCAAACATTGTATGACTATACTGCAACATTCTACTGAATACTTCAGTCTACGCATTTGTTACATGTGTTCTATAGATGACCAGAAACCTACGGTATGGACAAAGAAGTGTTATTGAGGACAAATATTCAGTAGGCTCCACATAGAAATGACTATTATGTGTGACTATTTTGTCGTGGTGTGTGTGTGTATGTGTGGTGGGGGTGGGGGTGAGGGGTGGGGGGGGGTGTGCGGGGGGGTGGGGGGGGGGGGCGAGTGGGATGTTTAATATGGAAGTAGGACATTTTACAATCCTATATGTGTTCGGCATTGTTAAGCTAATAAATCATACCAAGTTATTAAGATGTTTTGCAAACGATGAGTTCTAAAAAATGTTAATGTTGTATGTCTTTGTGTGGCTATTACGGCAATTTTAAACTTCTAAAAATAGTTTCATGTTGTATTTTGAGTGTACCGACATCACCTGTATGTTAGTTAAGATAAAACATATTCCAGAAAAATAAAACGAGAAAAACACTTTTTGAATATCTAGAAATGGCACACAGGTAACTTTGTCAGTTTGGCCTTCTTTCTAAAAACGTTTGTATTGGTCTAAATATCTTCTATACACAATTTGGTGACTTTGTCCAACGTTTCTAGATAATTTCATATTGACTCCTAGCTATTTTTGATACATAGAATGCTTAACTAATCAAATTAATACAGTATGTAAAAATCATAACATAAATCATAACAAATAGCATGACAACAATCAACTGGAAAAGCACATATATATAACTAAAGCAGTGCAAACTTAGGATTCCAGTATACAAAGGCAAGCTAAAGATCTCTTTCAAGAATTTTCAACTTAGGTAAGGTACATGCATACAATTCGTCATGCATGGTTCATGCTTCGTGCAATTTTTTTTTTATGAAAGCTTACTATGAATTATTGTTAATCTGTAAAATAAGTTCTTCACGGTTTCAATAACTATATACATGAACTATGATATATATATATATATATGTTGGAAAAACAAGAAACACATGTACTGCCGCAATCTAACCATACTAAAAATCAATACTGTATTATTTTTAAACAATATGGATTAAAATATCGAACAGGAAAAGTAGCATTCAAAGACGACAGTCAAGTTTATGGGCCATATTTGGCTTTAAACAATAACATATATTCTATTCTACAAATTCTATAAACGCTATCATAAATCATGTCCCTTCACATAAGCATGATAAGTTATACATTTACTTTTGACGATTTAGAATATACACTTTTATTTATTCTTAGGCGGCTGACGTGGCCCAGTGGACTTGAAATCCGGTTTACCCGGTTGTATTGGCGACCTCTTCGATAATGTTTTTAATATTTTCTTGATAATCTCTTTCTAAAATTAAACTATAATGCATTTTAAAATATCCCGGACCACGTTGCTGCACATTAAGGCCTAGATTCAGTGTAGTAAGTGTATAGCCAGATTAAATAGACTTTCTATTGTAATATTAACTAGGTTGTTAGAAATTAGAAAATAATCTAATCTGCAAAATATAGGCGGTGTGTTGTTTGAATGCCATGTATATTGCTTTGTGTTTGTATGTTATATTTGCCAAACGTCTGTCAAATGAATGAGTTCAATTAATGAATTAACTTTATTTTGAAAACGTATATGTGTATCAATCCTTCCGTTCTTTTTATCTGCCCTGTGTGGTTCCGGGGGCCCCGTTTTGTTACGGGGCAAATAATAGGGCCACTGCAGATCCCGTTGGAGGGGAAGGCAGAGGGTAGAACCCCCCAAATTCATGTTCATTTTATCATTTTTTGTTCATGCTCATTAAAGGTCTTCATCATGACCCCTGCATTGTTTCAGGTGCCATCTCGCTCATATCACTGGAGCACTGGCAGAAAATCTATAACATGGCTC
The DNA here is from genome assembly GCA_037043455.1 of Cyrtodaria siliqua. Lineage (NCBI taxonomy): Eukaryota > Metazoa > Mollusca > Bivalvia > Adapedonta > Hiatellidae > Cyrtodaria > Cyrtodaria siliqua. The sequence continues at coordinate 133,555 of JAWPHD010006344.1, forward strand.
CAGCGTAAATGGAGTATCTACAATATAATTTGCAGCAACTCTGCAGTTCAGGGTGAGAAGGTTCTAGACCCGTTCTCCATATTTTATCTCGATGTACATGAAGGGTGAAACTGGCATGTTCATTCCTGTTAGGCGCCATATAACCTTTCATGTGTTGGTGCGCCTTAATACTCCAGTTCAATTCAATTCAATTATTTGTATCTATTGCAGTATTCATGACTGTATTGAAATCATTCCCTATAACACAGTTTTTATCTTCGTGTTCTAAAATGTATTTTTGTAACTTTTCGAGTAAAGATATATCGTCGTTATTTAGACCGTACATATTTATTAAAGTTATTTCTTTATCGATATATTTGAAATCGATAGCATGTAGCCTTCCAGACACCATATCTGTATATTTTAAAAACGTGTATGAAAGGTTTGAATTGATTAAAATGCATACCCCTTCGCTATTACTTTTATATGCATCACAAACCATTCGGTTTTCCATGTTTGTTCTAATTTGCTACTTAAATGTGTTTCTTGTAAAAGACATATTGAAAAGTGTTGATACTTTAACCAGTGGAATACTTGTTCTCGTTTCTTTTTATTTACCAAACCTCTGACATTTAAAGAGCATATTTTAACCATATGTAATGTCGTAAACGTATTTGATAAGAAGATAGAAAAGGCAATCTAAGAGAAGGGTGACATATAGTCATATTTTTGGATGACATAAATATTTTAAGAATGCAAATAATGGGCTGAGACAGAATAATATAATTATTACAAAACATTTGTTTGTGGTTTTACCACCTAGAAGTCGAGGAAATACCTCAAAGTAAAAAAGAACATACAAACACAAAACAAGACATAAGTTAACATGTTAGCGATTTATAAAAAATATAAAAAACATTTGAAGATTACAATGATGTTAAAAAAGATAAAAAGAAGAAGATTGGACAAATAACTATGAGACCTCTGTATATATATAATAAAGGCTAACTTTAAAAAAACAAAGCAAAATAGTCATCGCTATTGTAAAGAATCAATCAGAAGGTCGATTGTCTACGTACTTTTCACCCGTATTTCAAAATGTTTATAATGATTGATCGTTAATCAAAGGAAATATATTTGACCTATTTTACATATACCCATTCTTTGTTCGCATAACATTCAAACATGTAGCGTAACTGTAAACTCGTCCTTCAGTACATAATATAATGATATGAAGATAGAAAATTACATATGGTTAAAATATGCTCATAATCTAAGCATATAATAATTTCATAATTAATCAGATATCATGTAAGACATGTATATCAACTTGTTCTCTTCTCTTGTATATCAACTTGTTATCTTCTCTTCTCCCCGCGCTTGCATTCAGGACTGTTATTCATTCGATCTTTGGAGATCGCTGAGCCCGATACTTATATTTAGTTATCGGTGGTACATTTTCAATTGCTTTTGTTTTCTTACTTAATTTTCGATTCGGTGGTTCCACTACTCCTGCCGATAAAAGGCTCTGGGTATTGGTTAACCACTCATAGGATATGTTGTCTGCTTTTTAATTTAGTCTTTTGGTTGTTACTTGTGATATGCAGGCTTCATAACCGCTGCTCCCAACTAAATTCCATTTTGTTTATTTCGCTCTTCGGGGCATGGGGGAGGAAAATCTCTATGTCCACCGCCATATGCATGCCATCTTCGGGATGGTTAACATTATGTACTATTGATTTTATGAATATTGAGTTCTGCTCAACCCGGGGCTAGAGGGCGTGAGCGGTAGCTAACATATTTCACTACCGTTCATGAACAGTCTCAGTCAAACCGAGACTGCAATATTTTGTATGTGTCGTGTTCGGCCGTTTCCAAAGGTCCATTATCATACTCTTGTTATAAGTTTTGGATGCGTATTTAATCTACATCCTTTCCCAAATATATATTTTACCTCACAATATTCTTTCGAAATTTGGACATTTAAACTTCATATAACTTGCAACTTTGTTCACTTTAAATCAACTATGTCCATATGAAGCTTATATAAAATGTATATAGCATCAAATGACGCTATACTTACCGTTTGAAGTGTCATATATTTGATTAGCTGAGTAAAAATCCGGCTTGATACATGCTCACATCGTACTTTAGTCTTCTTTACTTTAAAAGTATCGTGCTATTGGTTCGCGCTTGATGTCCGAGTGTTCAAAGTTTACACAAAAAGATAGTAGTCACCTTATTTATATATATTTAAATTGTATTTATATTGTAGTACCAGCGAGTGTTTATCTAACACAGATGAAAGTTGTTTAATGTTGACTTTGTTTAGATATACACGTTAATTTGGCCATGGAAAATCGAATGTACACATTAATTTGGCATATCGATCCAGTACTGGAACTCTTTATATGGGACATTGTGGATATTTACCGTTTTGTTCTTGAATAGAACTCTTCCATTTGTGCACCATACAAAGTCGACTTCGTCGGGCATATCCTATCTGATGCATGTCAATACTTGCTGCTAGGTGAAGGGCAGGTCTTCATTTATGAATATGCCCGTGCCTCAGAACGCCTTTTTCTTTAGCATGACTAAGTCCCGTTTCGTTCTGCTCACAAATTTTACAATTATTTGCCTATTCTGGCGACCTGTTTTCTTACCTAATAGGTGGGCAATATCGAAATCAGTATTTTGTAGGTCAGATTCTCGATTTTGTTGTTTAACAACTCTAGAACACAAATTCCGTTACTCCGTTTAATATTCGAATTTTGTTTCGTCTACCATACTGTTTAAGATCATTTATCTTTTCTGAAGTTTTATCATGTATGATCTCTATTTCTTTTTTAAGAGTTATGTTTTTAGACCTTTGACTTTGTATAACTGTATTTAGTTCTTCAACCTTCTTTCTAAACTTGTCATTTTCCTGCTCCTTGTTAAAGAGTTTCCCTTCAATAATATATATCCTGTGTAATACAGATTTCAGGAACTCTTCTTTCATTTGATGGAACGTTTCTCTATTAGTCATCTTTTGTTATAACATTTGACATTTTTACTGTTAATACCCTGCATCTGCTTTGTTGTTTGATGTAGGTCGGTACTTCCGACATCTCTTGGCTTTGTTTCCTCAGTCATACTTTTAATTTTAAGTTTGTCTTTAGTTTCACTTATGTGTTTTGCTTTGTTTTTCTTTTTCTCTGTTTTGTCCTCTTTTTTTTTACATCAGGGCTATTGCTACATGTATCTTATTTTAGTATAATTTCATGCGAGGTAACTGTATAGATAATGTCAGTATAATTTCATGCGAGGTAACTGTATAGATAATGTCAGTATAATTTCATGCGAGGTAAGTGTATAGATAATGTCAGTATAATTTCATGCGAGGTAACTGTATAGATAATGTCAGTATAATTTCATGCGAGGTAAGTGTATAGATAGTGTCAGTATAATTTCATGCGAGGTAACTGTATAGATAATGTCAGTATAATTTTATGCGAGGTAACTGTATCTATAATACGATCATTGATGCGATGCGTCTACACTTCACTAACTGTTCAGCCCACGTTTTGGAGAATTTACAATCTCATTTTGTAATGGATATTAATGCAATTTCTTATTGATTTCTTAAATTTCAGTTACTGCAAAAATACGAACCACAGTATCCGGAAATAGTACATGTATATCCAAATTTCAAGGAATTTCCATTTAGCACGATTTCATTTTAATTATTTTTTATCACAGTGTGTGTGTAGTTCTAAGGTTTATAGTCCCTTCGTCAACAAACTCAATGCGCCGTAGGGCGCACCGATATGGGTACAACAGAGTCTGGATTTTTTTTTTATCACACACATTTTGTTTACTTTTTGAACCTGCTGCTACCCGATTCTCTTCCAATCTAATTAAAAAGTCCGCTCTAAAACAAACTATTTGTGTGCATGTTTAAGTATGTGAGTCCGAAGAATGCAATCCATTGTTTTCTTTAAACATTAATTGTATAAATAGTTGAAAAAAACATGTCGCGTGCTCAAATTTCCATCTACAAATGTTCTTCGCGCACTTTAAATCTTATTTTTTAAATATCTCTTCATGTTTCTAGTTTACTCTTCGTAGTATGTATTCTATAGCTAAGTTGCTTTTGTAATTGCCGTCCATCCCACTGACAGAGTAATAGACATGTGACGCGAATTTTTGCCAATGTGGGCTTATATCATTGACGACCTTTAATTCGAATATTTTTTTTTTATTTCTTCCCACACCTGGTCGTACGAGCCATTAAAAGGTGAATCTTTAAAACAGTGGTGGGTTCTGTGCTCTCCAATCTGTTTGATTTTGGCCTTAAGTTCCGTTTCGTCTTCGAATTTTGAAATTTGTTCAGGATGATAATAGTCATATACTAGTACGTATAGAATCCCTTGGTCGTACATGTCTTTATCAGCTGCTCCTTGATTTTTATTCAAACACCTAGGATTATCTAAGAAAGCAGTAACCAAAATCAGTTCAGTTTTAAATCGCACACTCCCATCTATGAAAGTATAATACGTGTGTGATTTCTCCGGAGTACCGGATTCATGAGCACCTAATTTCCAGTATTTACTTCCGGGTGTTGTATTCCAAAGATACTCGGACATGCCACGAGATGTGCGTCCTATATAAAATCTTTTAGAAAAGTCAAGACTTACACGTTTCGTTATTTTCTTCAGATCGTCAAAGCAGTCAATTTTCTCTATCTGTGCACTCTGTTGGACTGGTCTTAAAGCACGAATCACGTGTTTGTTATTTAAAAACTTATCCCGTGCATATATAAGTGCTGGATCACATTCCTCATCTGCAATAATTTTTTTTAGTGTTTCTTTAATATAGCTATGTTGAGCCATATTTGATATATAGTCCTGTCGAAAATATATACTGTCCAAACTTTATATTGAATCCTTCATCATAAATAAATAACAGCTATGTTAACAACTACAAACCATTTAGGATAAATATAACCTGGTGTAGGTAGATAGATAAACCAGTATATAAGTGTATATACATACATATTTTGATTCGTGTCTGTATCGATTACAGTAAGGATACCGACTAAAACAGAGGGGTTTTCTCAACAAGCAATACTCATTGAATGCGCTACTCAAGCGTTTGCCTATCACTATATACCCCCGCTTCGAAGAAGTGGGGGCTATTTAAGAATCACTTGTCGCGTCCCGTTCGTCGAGTCCCGTCCCGTCACGTCACGTCACGTCACACCCCGTCCAGTACCGACCCATCCCGTCCCGTCCCGTCGCGTCGCTACCTGTGTTGTTAAAACTAGGTCAATGCGACATCCAAGATGACAAAGATAGAACAAACGTTCAATTACTTCTTGTACACTGGAAACCGAGGGCAGTGGGTTCAAATCCCATTTGAGTTAAAAAAAAATTAAAATTACTGTTTGGTTGTGAAAGAAAAAAATATTTCTTTTCACTTTATCTTTTTTTCTGTTTTTTTTTTTTAATTAAAATTGAGAGCATGTGTATTTTTAACTATGTTTTTTTTTTTTTTAATTATTTTGATTTAAATAGTTGTGGGGTCGTGGGTTTAAATTTCGGTTCGGTGTTGTTGTGTTTTGCAGTTGCAAAAAATGTATTGAAGGGCATTTAATGATGAAACCCCTTGATATGAGCCATTTTAGCTTGTAGAGCATCCATAGGCATTATTGTATGGCACGCCATTTGCACAATAATCCCGTAAACCCCAGTTATCACCGTTACGGTTCAATAACTGGGGGTTCTGACTAAGAAATTAGAATTAATTCTGTAAACCTAAGTTTATGCTCAGAAACCGAAGTTAACGAAATTGGCATACGCCAAATGCACAATAATCTCGTAAACCTAGGTTTCTGACAGAAATGTAAGTTTCTATTTCATAAACCGCGGTTTCTGGTTGATAACCTAGGTTATTGCTCAGGAAACGTGCTTTCTTAACGCCGTTTGCACACTAATGTTGATAACTTAGGTTATTGGTCACGTGACAATTGTGACCAATCAAACGATTAGAGTATTTTTATTGGTGCTTAAATATCATACATAACCACATTTATAATATGAGGAATATATTATGGCTCCGTACTCAAGCAAGGGCCTAATCATTGTAGTATACAACGTTGAAACTTTTCTTTTATTTAAGTCTGAGAAATATCTTTTAATCATTCCTAATCTTTGGTTACTATTATATACAATTACAATTGAATATCAATAGTTTCGATATACCACTAGTGGTATAACATAACGTTAATGACGTCATGGACGTCACGTTAATGTACGTTTTCTGGCGTAATGTGACGTTATAAGTTATGTAATAAATGTAATCTAACATTCGTTCTCATTCATTATTGAATTTATTAAACTCGTTAACAAAAATGATATAATGCTCGGCAAGAGCCTCGCATTATATCATTTTTCCAAGAGCCTCGCATTATATCATTTTTCCAACTCGTTTAATAAATTCAATAATGAATGAGTACTCATATAAGATCCTCTATGTATATATGTGCACTAATGTCAACGCATATCACCTATATTCCTTTTATACATTTGTATCTTATGACATAATTATCTTAAAGAAATATAAAAAGATCGGACAGGGAAAGTATCATTCAAGGAGGACAGTCAACCACAAAACACAGAAACAAACACGCAAACAGACAAACAAGAAGGCAAAAGTAATCATAAATGCAAACGACATCACAAACACAAAAGGGGTGACAATAGGGCTACCGCCTTGGAACGGTCAGTGGCAAAGTAGGCCACTGGGGGTTTAAACCTGTTCTAGGGTGCACTAAACCTCACACTTACTCTACTGTCATTCCATTAAAACAGGACAGTCATTAACAGTATTCTTAATAGTGTATATTCTTAAACTCAATATCTTAAACTCAATATACTGATTTTTTTTAATATGTATCATCTTTTTTAAAACAGTTGTTTGTTTTAATGCTTTTATCAAACTGGTAAATAAACTTTAATAAATTTATCTCAAATACTAAAATTTTAGAAAAATCATGAAGTTTCTAGACATAATTTTGTTTTGTGTGACATTGTTTTCATAACGTTTATTGTTCGGCGCCCCTGAGGGCGCCGGACATACTGTGGTAGTACTTTGACCTTAGGCATGGGGAATCAAAAGGACTGATAGTTGAGTATGTTTGGATTGTAATTAAAAATGTTTAAATGGCATTTAAAGCATGCTATAAAACGCACCAGAATAAGATATAAAACACAAGAGATAAAACTGCTTAGCGATTTCTTGAATTTTATGTAAGAAATGATGCACCAATAATTCAAAAATTATACAAAATCATTTCATTAAAACGATGTCTCCCGCGTGCTTATCTCCCTTATAAAATCAAATGGTTAAATGCGTAATACGAATTTTAGAAAAATTTAACGAAATTTATTGATCGTAATATCTGCGTTTCAAATGTTTTCACATTGTTCTCGTTTTTAAATCGTTTTGATTAATTATTATTGGCAAATTACATTAAATGTTGCTAAGAAATGAGAAAATACGATGATATATCGGAAAGTTTTGGCATTTAAATTTAGTTTACGGGAAATCGCTAATTTTGTAATGCTTCATTTTGAATGTCAAATGCAGACAAATGTATTGAAAACGAAAGTAGATTTATGAGCGCAGACTCGGAATCAAAAATGAAAAGGGTGTAATAGATTTGTTTGAACCCATCCCCCTTTACTTTTGAAAATCCCCCCACATTTTTAGAGGAAGGGGGGAAAATCCCCCCTGCTTTTTAGATCCTAGATTGGACACTGCATTTTATATTGTTTTCTAAGCTGAACTGGCTTGTGCAAGATCAGCTTTACCATAGGCTGTCATCCATCTGTCTTCTTCTCACTAACCAACACTGAAATTTTCATGAAACATTATGTTAAGCATCTTAGCATTGACCTTTCAAGTTTGTTCAAATTGGGTGGATCATGTCATTTACTACGTTATAAAATTAACTTATGTATAACCTTAAAGAAACAAACAGTCTGATTTAAATGAAACTTCATGTGTAGCATCCTGGTATTAATCAACTTCTCTCCAGTTTATTTAATCAGGTTGTTCAGGTCATTAACTATATCACTAAGTTCAACTTCTGGTAAAACCTTTAATGTGCCAAAAATCTACATTGCACATTTACAATTTTTTCAGCCAGATCAGCGAAATCATACTTTTTATACTAATAAAAGAAACAAGTTTTGATGTTTTAATATATATTTTTATAATGTTCGATTAAGTACAAACGTCTTTCTATTCCTGTTTGTTAACATATTTTTGATGCTAATGAAAGAAACAAGTTTTAATATATATTTTTATAATGTTCAATAAAAGTTAAGAAATAAATAATTGACTTCTTCACTTATTTTTGCACATAAGTAGGTTTTCTGGTCAAAACTGAAAAAGTCGGCATTACCACTGTTAGTAGCGCACTGGGCTTTGAATCCAGAGGTCAGTTGGATCCTTAGACAGTACCATGTTGTCTTTAAACATGACACTATTTCTATAGCGTACACCCTTTATAATGATTGACATGCAACATTGTGTCTTATTGTCCCTCGTCTCCAGCCACTAATTCAAATGAGTAGATTATCAGTTACCTGTATAGATGGTTCATGTGATACAGTACTAGGTTTAATAACAAAACAAAAACAATTAGTCTAAAACTGATCGTCTGTTGGCCCTTCATGGCATAAAAACGACGTTAAAAATTCAAACAGATATGTGAAGTGCATTGTCCATTAATTCTTGGCTTACTTAGCTTTCTCTCCAAATGTTTCAACAACGACTTTGTAATCACTCGGCATTCATCACCTTATCTTTCCATAAACTATTTATTTAAACCTAATGCAGTCAATTCATTTAACACATTTTAAGGAAAGTCCTGCAACGAAACCGTTTGGAAAATTGTCTGAATGACCTAGTTAATTCAAAATACATTTAACCAAGTCAACATAGCAACGTTTGTTAATAGTATGTCCATGACCACTAAATATACCAAGGTTTAGTACTGATGATAAGATAGTTAAAATAACTGATAAACACGTGTACTGTTATTTAATAACGTATGTTTTAATTCTTCAAAATTTTGGCGCCGAATTGATGCTTTGCATCAAGTTTTTCTTGTATATACTGTAAATATATTTTGTTTTGTTTGAGGACCATATGTTAGACTGGCTAGTAGCCAACAAATGATTATGTAATCCTCTTTTAAATAAATATGTTATTATTATTATTATTATTATTATTATTATTATTATTAAAATGCTAGTAAAACCATCATGATGTGTGTTCCGTGTTATATTCAACATACCTATGCACTAAACTAATCGAATTAAGTATAGTTAATAAATTTGTTTGGACGGGAAAACTCGACCACTTTGCTCGTTTGTTTGTAAATACATCATTACAATTAATTCATACGATGCTTTAAAGATAACATAAATTCGTGTTTTGTGATGTAAGTACATTTATATTTAATATTATTTACAAATGGTACCAATATGAACCCAATTTGAATTAATATTGATGATTTATGAACAAAAATATACTTCATGTCTTGTTTTCCAGTGCAAACATTTTCATAAAAAAATATTTAACGGAACTTGATATGCGGCTTCAAAGGATCACCTTTATCAGTATTTATTAAAGATGAATGGCCACCCTTTTTGTAGTATTAAGAATTAACAAATTCAACTCTTAAATATCATATGAACATTTCTTGATAGTCCCGGAGAGAAACATATATTTAAAACCGCTACTAAGTTGTATGTAAAATAAATATTATTTTCATGACGTAGATACTTTTACCACTGCGTGACTGCACGGGGAAATGACGTAAATCTGAATTGCATAGCTGCACAACTATTGCCAGATAATTGATAAAAACATTTACCTGTGGATTAATTTACCTGTTCAAAGTTTTCTACGTCATAAAATAAAATCTTATTCTCGCTTTTCACAGATATTGCAATGTGTGAATTGTAAATATCCATTGTTGTGTATTGATATCGATTTAAATAAACAGAAACATGTTCATGAAACAAAACATAGCCGGAGAACTTTAACATTCACACTAGCGTTCGTTTAGTGCAGTGAAAAGTCTCCACGTGCTACGAAACAGTAGTGGTATTTTTACTGGTCCTTTGGGACCAGCGAGCCCAATATAGATTGTTTTGAAGTAGAATGCCGATTAAGCCGGTGCTAGGGGGCGTGAGAGTTGTTGCTTCTTTCATTACTTCTCATGAACAGACTCAATAAAACCGAGTCTGCTGCTTTATTCTCTTAATTGTGTTTGTTGCTCCCAAAGGATCACCTTTATCAGTATTTATTATATTATTGCATGTACACATTTGTATAAAACTGAAGCATATTATGAGGATTTTCTCTTTTATTTGTATTAGCACCAACTATTCTTCAAGATCGCCTACAGTCCCTTTAAATACAGTTTTTTAAATGTGTTATAGATGTAACATGGCAAATCATTTAAACATTATTTTTCCCGAATCAAACTGAAGAAGAGGTTTAAACCTCCTTGTTAGTTATGACTAAGAACCTCCTTGTTAGTTATAACTAAGAACCTTCTTGTTAGTTATAACTAAGAACCTCCTTGTTAGTTATAACTAAGAATGGCTCGCTCTCAAGTTTATGGAAGGTCTATGAATCTCGAACGTAAAAAAATGTCACATATATAAAAATGTTGACAATTGTTAAAAAATATTAGATATGTAAAAGCATACCACGAATGTAAACGAATATTTTGTTGTGACAAATGTAAAAAAAAAGTTTAATATTTGAAAGTCCAAAAGAAATGAAAAAGAGAGTAAAAACGTGTGTGACCAGTATAGAAAGTTTTATATATCATTTAAAACAGAAATCGCTGTAAACTAGAGCTATCACTAAAGGTGGTTAATACCTCCACATGGTGACCTGTTTGAATATGTTTATAGGTACTGATTCTGTATTTTCATATAAACTAATAAATGAACACATTTAATGCAAATTATTTAAAGGTGATTAATATTCTGCATTGGTGTCCAGTCACTATGAATGCGTGAGAATACTCTGAAGTTTGTGTTGAGCAGGGTCTCAATTAAAAATAATTAAAATATATGTGTAGTAAAATTAGTGGAGTGTATGTAACCGTATATGGTTTTCACTAAGTATTTTCACATTATACGAAAATGGAAAAGCAAATATGCAACCATTATCTGCCAAACAACTCGAAAGTGATTTCTTTATAGCCCCATCAAACCTTGTTTGACGGGGGTATCAATATGTGGAGTCTTACGTAAAAATAGTGGAGTGTAACCTTATGAAGTCTTAAAAATCGTCGTGTGTAACTTTATGGTTTTTTTATTAATATGTTTTTTTTTACATTATAAAATTGTATGACGTTATAAAAAAAAGCGAAAGAAAATATGCAACCATTATCTGTAAAATAATCCGATTTTGATAATTATTTCACCCTTTTCAGTATACTGAATCAGTCTGTCCACCCGTCTGTCTGGCTGTCTGTAGAAACTTGTCCGCTATATAACTCAAGACGTTAACCAATTTTGAAATTCATTATTGACAATTTTCATGTAAAACACGTGTTTGCAATATCTTTTGTTTCAATAATGTGTTTAGTGTTTCCCTCAGGCTGGTGCTTTTGAAGTTATCCCATTTATATTATAGACTATATACGTCACTTCCGAATAAATTGTATAAATTATACATAGTTGGCGAAATGTAGAAGTAGAAATAGTAGTTGCTGTAGGAGAATTAGGAGAAGTAGAAGAAGGAGGAGTTGTAGGAGTTATAAGAGTATAAGCAAAAGGAGAAGGAGAGCAGCAGCAGTAGTAGTAGTTGAAGAAGGAGGAGGGAAACGGTAGGAGTAGGAGGTGGAGGAGTAGAATGTGGAGGGGTATGAATAGTAGGAGTAGGAGGTGGAGAAGTATGAGGTGAAAGAAGTGCATGAGTAGGAAGTGGTGGAGTAATAGGCAGAAGATTAAGATGCGTAGGAGTATGTGGTCGAGGAGTAAGAGCAGAAGTAGAAGGTGGAGGAGTAGAAGGCGTATGAGAAGGAGTGGAGAATTAGGAGTAGGTGGTAGAGGAGTACTAAGAGTAGGTGTAACATATGGAGTAGTAGGAGTAGAAGGAGTAGGAGTAGAAGTAGGAAGTGGAGGGGTAGAAGAAGTATGATTAGGAGGTTGAGGAGTGGAATAAGTAGGAGGTGGAGGAGTAGAATAAGAAGGAGGTGGAGGAGTAGAATAAGTAGGAGGTGGAGGAGTAGAATAAGAAGGAGGTGGAGGAGTAGAATAAGTAGGAGGTGGAGGAGTATGACATGGGGGCAGAGGAGTTAGAAGTGTAAAAGTAGGACAATGTGGAGGAGTTGAAAGAGTCGGTGTAGGATTAGTGGGAGAAGAAGTAGGATGGGTAGGAGTAGGAGGTAGAGAAATAGGAATAGGAATAGAAGTGGGAGATAGAGAAGTATGATTAGTAGGAGTAGGAGGTAAGGGTATGAGGAGCATTAAAATAAAGTGGAGGAATAGGAGGTGATGAGGTAGGAGGTGGAGGTGGAGAAGTAGGAGGAGTAGGATTAGAAGTAGGAGGTGAAAGAGTAGATGGAGTATGAGTAGGAGGTGAATAAGTTGGAGTAGGAGGTAGAGGGGTAGGAGGTGAAGGAGTAGGTGTATACGTAGGAGTAGAAGGTGGAGGAGTAGGAGGTTGTATAGAAGTAGGACAAGTACGAGTATGAGGTGGAGGAGTAAGACGGTTATAAGTAGGAGGTAGAGGAG